>JTDE01002388.1:63563-78627 GCA_014338405.1 Paragonimus skrjabini miyazakii
ACCTGCGATATTTAGGGGGGTAATGGGATGAATTGATGTTTGATTGTATGTGTACTCGTTAAATGTTCGAACGAAAACCATTGTTGAATAGAAAATAACCCATTGTCGGTCAAACTTAATAAACAGAAAGCCAACGTTCGATCGATTCTTGCCATAATGCACTTGAACAAGTGCATGCCAGCACTTGCTATTAATGTTTCCAGTGGCTGATATGCTTCAGCAGATTGAGTGCTCGTGAACAATGTAAGCTGAGCGTTCCTCAATATTTATTGACGAATCACAAAGCCAAGCTCACATGATCATATGTCCTCAACAGACGCTACCACACGATATTACAAAGACAGCTCACTTTCGAACGTCCTACCTACTGTTTTAACTTTCATGTGCGATAAATACTAGACGTTTGTAACTTCTTTGAAAGATTAACAGCATTTTAAATAGAAAAAACGTGGTCTGGTGCTACGTGAGAATCACATATTTGATCTTTTCGTCAAAGCGCCTGCGGAACTCAAGTCTTGGGTTTGATAAATGGAACACGATCTTGATGAGCAATGGAGAACAAGCAGTATTAAAACGCACAATATACAATAAACTGAACAGGAGCATTGCGCATCGTTTAGCTGACGCAAACCATTCACGAAACCTACACGGCACCTAATCTACACCCGCTGCCCTGTTATGGGTGGCTAGTAAAAAACGCGAACAAAGCTTCCCATCAATCATTTTAAATGCGTGGACAGTTCATAAATGCATTCACAACAATGTGGTATGCTCACAGAGTGACTACAGTCTGTTGTACACACAGGTTTTCGGTTAGTGTGCTGGGTGCTACGGCCTACAATATCTATTTTTGACTCACCTGTGCATATGCTAAGTTTGATAATTTGTTGGCTTGTCATGTATTCGATCGCATCCAGTAAGAGAGATGAACTCCAAAGAAGATTTTGAAAAATTTATTGAGCTTGCCAGTAATTAGGGTGTAATAATAGAAGGGTCAGAGAACCTGGTGATTTCAGCTTTCGAAAGTGCACATAACTTACAACTGGAAGTAATCATATGAATGGAAGAACTGGGTGGTTTGAACATCTCTTTTTCTACCGATATCCCAAAGTACTTGGGCAGGGTAGTCAGAGTAGCGATAAGAATGATAACGAAATGTTGTTGATGATTCAGAAGAAGAGGATAACTACTGCGGGTTTCTAATTTTGTGGTTCAATTTGTTGGTTTGGCTAAGCTACCTGGTCGTCTACACTTCATCTAAAATAGACAAGCAATAGATTTT
This sequence comes from Paragonimus skrjabini miyazakii, assembly GCA_014338405.1. Lineage (NCBI taxonomy): Eukaryota > Metazoa > Platyhelminthes > Trematoda > Plagiorchiida > Troglotrematidae > Paragonimus > Paragonimus skrjabini miyazakii. The sequence goes on from JTDE01002388.1 coordinate 64,846, forward strand.
GTGTTGTATGTGTTCAGTTTGACATTATCAAGTGAAAAGTAGTTAATACTATGGAATATTTATGGTTCATTTACTAAGCTATTGTGTTACATTTCGACGACGTTGAGTGATACAACGATTGAGGGTACATAATGATAGGTTTGCGGTCGTGTTGGGCAGTTAATCCACACTCTCCAATAATGTTGAGACCTTCACGTTAAATCTGAAACACTTATTTGACGAACTACAACTCGTGACCAAATTATACGGCTACTCCATCGTTTACCAGTAACTGACCGATTATCAATTTGACAACAGATGAGTCTGACAACCACTGAACACATTCTGTTAGAAAACATTACGTTGAGCGTTATTTAAATAGCTCTTATTGAACAAGAATTCCGAGCAAAAATGAGAAAATTAGCCTCCGTAAAGTTATATCACCACCCTAGGTTGTTGCACTGATGTCACTCTAGTTGGTCAAGTGCACTTCATTTGTTTTAAGAACCAGAGATGTGTCATTGATCAGTCCTAAATGCGGTTGCTGGAATGTTTTACTGGAAGTCTAACAGTGAACCCTGTCGCACGCTTGGGGTTACTGATTCAGGCAAACCAGAACAAAAATAGTCTGAGTGGCACTAAACAGCGTCAATTTATTGGGAAAAACAGCACTTTTTTTATAAGACAATAGTAGTTACGGTCGCATTTGGGCGGCGAGCATTCTTGCGTTTTGATTGGCCAGTTCGTTGGTAAGTTTCGCAACCTTGTATCGACCTTAGTAACACTCCTGTGCCTGGCACATCTGAACGCGCGCGAATTCGTGGGGTCCAGATAAGGACACGTGGGGACTACGCTGGGACCAGGTGTGGAAATGTACCCAAACGCAGACATGGTCCATACCGTTAAATTTTTAAACGGACATTTCTCATGCGGCTACAATGTTACGGCATGTCATGAGCCATAACGCCTTAGTAACCGTACGAAAATTAAAAAACTCTAGTGTCAGGACTTGACATTCCACACCAGACTTCACGTATAAACGTCGAAATACTCGCGCAGCTGGCAATAATGGCCGCGTTAACATACTCACCGTCCCCATGCATTCTAAGAAACTGTCCGTTGTCAGTGCTGATAACGATCCATCTCAACACACGGGGGAAAGTTTACACTACTTCACTTCACACTTCAAAACCGTCAGAACGATATAAGAAAAAGTGGATTGTTTATACATTACTTACAAGAAAAATCCTGATGACTTAATGTTTATGAAGGAATCATGAACGTCCTCCTTGTGGGATGGATTTTTGTGTTGCATTGGGTAATTTCTACACTGCAAACAAATGGTGAATGTCAGTTGCACAACACATCATTCTCAACAGTCCGAAAAAGCAAAGTTAATCACGAGAAATATTTAAAATCACGGAAGACCCACTACAAACATTTATTTGCAAACATGAGAGAGATGGATATATATATTATAAAGTATTAACTAGGATGCATGTACGCGATACTTCTGATTATTGAAATTCCAATTTGGAAACTGAACGTTAGTCAAATTGATCTCATACCACATTGCGGAATGTTAGATGATAAAGTGAGCAAATCTTGGCACATGTTTAGGTTGTACGGCACACTACATACCAGGAAGGTTTTCCTTGTTGTTATCGAACCCATCCATTTAGGTCATAAGTACATTATGAAGAGTGTAAACATTAACCTATGTGCGCCGTCAACTTCGGCTGTGTCGCTTGCGTTGACCGTTTCCAGCTACTTTTCTGATCCCTTGCATCATGCAGTCACAGCTTGACAGAAGAGATGAGTTCACTCTCACCTTTTTTTCGACTGCTCAGTAAGCATTGCATCTGAAAATTTCATTGCGTTTGCGTCGCTGAAACGAAACAGATACCCTGAATGAAAACGATCTGTCCCTATCAGGAAAACTTGTTTCTGTAGCCAGCTTCCTGTCAAACAGTGTGTTCAAAGCTATGGGAATGCCATCTTTGAAGCTCCGCCCATTACAAAATGCAAGCCGGGCGTTGTAATTGTTGTGATCCAAGAACGCGGATGAAACAAGGGTTGTTTATTCGACAATCCAACACATGGGTTAAGCATTTAAACAAGACCTGAAACAAAACCACTCATTTGCACGCGGTATTCGGCCCCAGACAGTCTCAGTTGCCGAAGACGTCAATGCTCAGTTCCATTAAGTAGCAGGGACCACTATGAGCGATGCTGTACTCTGATTTTCCTTCCTGCACTTTTCTTGCGACTTGTACGTTGTCAAAATGTATGCTCTGGTCCTACTACTGAGTAGCAGTGGTATGAGTAGTATGTTATGATCGCTCAACTTCACTGCACTAATGTTACATCACATATGACACAAGTAAATGTTAGTGAACGTTTACTAACTTCCGATTGGAAGAAGGCTCCCTCCTGAGGTTGACCTTCAATTCCTTCAGCTTATCCATGGAACACAACGGAAAGATAAGCTCTATGCTAGAATCGCCTGCGGTGGAGCTGGATGTTGAGGCATTCTGCTGTACTGTAGTTAGGGGTAGCATGCACCGTTTGCAATCTGTCAAGTGGCAAACATGGGCAACTGCGAGATTTTTAAATTGTTCTCAGAATAACAAAAGAATACAAAATTACCTGACTACTTGATCATCAAGTGGGATAATTTAGCCATCATCCGGACCAGCGTACCACAGTTGCATAATCACGTACTATTTGAATCAGCGGATAATGGTGAAGAAAATCCGTATATGATTTCTAATTGTTTCCCCCTATTCATCGATAACTTCACACTGATACTTGATGCTAACGGCTGCCCACTATTTGAATAGGAATCCACATCGCGGACAGCCTCAAGATAAGGCTGAAAAGTTCCAAGGACAGTATAGAAAGACACTGAATGAATGATATATTGTATTGAACTTTCGTTTACCGAACCACACGGCCCAATCCGAATCGTTGTCCACGGCAGACAACCAGATACGTAACCAGCCATGATGGTGCTGGTCACATTCTCATTATCTATGTAATCGTAAGATGTAATGTAGTAATTGCAACGTACGACAACGAGCAACAATCTTGCGAAGCAGCATCTGTTCGTCTTCCTTAAGATGCACGTATGATTGCGCAGCGTATGTACATGCAGATCACACAACTGGCGGTAAACGTACACATTTCACTCCGAACAATCAACGCTGTGATACAACTTCATGCTCATTTGTGTCGAGCAATCATACATTGGCAAACAGTTGAGAAGAAAAATTTTGAAATCGAACGATAAAGGATTACATATTTACAGTGAAGGTATGTAAAACGAGAGTCACTCACTAAGTGTCCTCTGCCAAGGGCACTATTGCAGTTAAATTGAGCGACCGTAACATACTACTCATGCAACTGCTATTCAGCAGTAGGATCGGAACATATATCTTAACATGGTACAGACCGCAGGAAAAGTGCAGGAAAAAAAATCAGGGTGCAGTATCACCCATAGGAGTCCCTGCTACTTAATGGAACTGAGCATTGACGTCTGCGGCAGCCGAGACGGTTTGAGGCTGAATACCGCGTGCAAATGAGTGGTTTTGTTTCAATGCTTAACCCCTGTATTGCTTGGTCGAATAAATAACCCTTGTGCCATCCGCGTTCTCGGATCACAACACTATGTGTTCCGCAGAGTGCCAAAATACGGACTGGCTAGGGTAGTGAACTTGGTAGATGTGCATGTGTAAAGACCGGATGGGATGGTGGGAAAAATCGTGTGCATCAGTAAATGGCTTATCAGACACCTGTGGCAAACCATCCGCCAATAATGAACATCAGCAATAATGGTGAGTGTTCTACCGATAATCACAACACAGTCGAACATTGTATTAATGAGCAGAGTATAGTTGAGAGTGAACGCTTTGCTGATGACTGCTCTACGTGTGTAGGCTGAAATACCAACGTCACTCATACATCATTCACTCCCATGCAAACTGTGCCACTACCCACCTCTTACAACTTAGGATCGATTTGAGACATCACCTGGATGGTCACTTGATCAACCTCTTCAACTGATATAGATGTGATTCAAATGGGAGGGACGAAAAATTATCCAACAGTCCATATCGTTTGCAGTCACTCAGCAGGTGCCGTGAACTGTTCGCATTGTACATCAGTTCCTATAAACCGTAAAATGCGGAGTTATTATGCAAAGAAGTGTTACTAACAGTGGATTCAAATTGTAAATGAGTTTTACATAAAACAGGGTGGCATTGGATGTAAATTGATATTGAGAGATCCAAGAAGTCCACGTATTGCGTAACATCCAGAACACCATGTAACGTTGCTGGTCTAATATAAAGAAGGAATTGGCGATACTCTGAGACTTTCTATTGTTTCCAAAGGGATCGCTTGGAAGACTTAGGATTCCTCCTGGGGAACAAATTCCTGCAGAAAATTCACGATTAAAAGACGCATATACCATATGGGCACGACACAGATGTACTAGCTTGCTCACAGTAGGTAACCTTAACGGTGCAATCCACCACTAAACAGGAATTTTATCATAAAAGTGCACACACCATGCGAACGTGATACAGACTTGTTATTAAGATAGTACTATTCGATTTCCTTAAATTTCTCTAGGCCATGGCTTGGTACGTAACCTCACTGTATTCGCAAGGACTGTACAAGAGACACTGAATAGAAGTTCACAGTTTGAGTGTGAAAAAACGGATAATACTTTCACTAAAGCATCGACACCTACGCCATCGTACAGTTTGGGTTCGAGCACACTTGTCTTAGAGCCAATGATGAAATCAAAACTAGCCTGGTTTGAATCTATGTAAGAAGAATTTATGGTGTTTTAAGTTGTCAGACAGATAGTAAGTAACGAACTAGCTTGCGCTCAAGACCAACTTCAATGCAGTGAATATGGTGGAATGGGAGATGTGGAAGGAGTTTGTTTATTCCAGATTGCAGGTACGTTTATAGATAGGAATACTTGTGACTAGAGGTTGGGCTATGTGGAATAGAACCGCATCAATCACACTAAGTTCTTTGGATACTTGAGTAGCGGGTGGTTCACTTGTTTGATAGATGTCAGATCAATGAAATCAGGGTAGTTAAAGCCCTCCTGACTGAAAGTGGTTGGTTCGATTCGATCAGTGAACACTAAAATATGGCGCGTTGTTTTCTGCAAACGGCTGTTCCTGAATCTGAGCTCATCACAATAGTATCTTTCGATTGATGCATCAAAGACGGACAATCAAAAAGCATGTTGAGGACATTCTTTGCGTTTGAGTTAGCATTACCAATGAATAATTTGGCAAACTAGTCAATTTAAATGTAGCCCAGTTGTGAAAAATCAGGGCTTAAGTTGCTGGAAACACTTTACTTAATGGTAGTATTGATTCCGATTCTTGTATTCTGTTCCCTTTTGTTTCTTCACAATGGAAAATGATTGTCAATTCTCTGTAAGACAGTGCACCCGCCATTGTGCCGGACTGACTGGTCTACAGTCTTGCATTCAGCTCCATAGTAACTCTGTGGGACCTGTTATTTTGTAAAGGAATTCACATTAGCTACAGAACTGGTGGCCAATTTAAAGACAGCAAGAAGGGGTTTGAGCTATAATGCTTTGTAAACCTTCTCCAGAAATATGCTCAACCGATTTGTTAAAATATTGAAATGAGACTACATATACACTTGACACAAATCCGTCGCTGAATGACGACACGTATTAATCACATAATTCTGTCATTGTTAGTTTCCTCATTTTGTGCAAAAATGGTTTTAAGAAATACTACTAATTCAAATTTTGTTTCATGTTTTCTAATGGCACTTTTTCATTGACTGCCGAACACGACTGCGGTATAGCTGATGATGAGAAAGTTATTGATAAATGATGGAGTAACTGAATAGATTAGTCACGAGGTGTATATTACTAACAACCCAGAAAGAGTAGTCAATCGAAGGTTATTGTCCTGGGGGCATCAAATTATCGTTATCAGTCGGTTCACACTGTGGACATTTTACTTTGATACTGAGTTGTTTTGGTTTAGTTCTCGTCAAGAAACAAATGAACTGTTCCGGTCCCTTCAGTAGACTGATTTTTGTGCCAAACGTTTTGTTGGCTCTGTACACATGTCCCTTTCTTGTTCACCACTAAACTACGTCACCAACGTCTGTAAACTTCTCGGTCAGATTCAGTTGTTGTTACTTTCTGGCCAGCCAGTATGAAATAGTTCGCATACCTTTGAAATTAAAGTTGTTCCGTGTAGGTTGAGTACGACACGACCCTTGTTGTTCAGAAATGCTAGCCAGATCAGGAAACAGTCACAGACTGACAGATTTGGAGAACCTGTGGGTCCGATTTGATTATTAATACTGGAGAAATCAAAACCGATTGGTACATTGCAACCACAGTGAATTTCTGGTCGATCAATGATCGGTTAAAGGTTACCAACGTATAATCCTGTAGTGTTCAGTTAGACACTTCTTGTGTTTATCTAACTGGTTAACAGGCTACTGATTCGTGCCCAGTTTAAGCAATCACACCCACACTTACCAGATTCTACTAGAAATGATGGTCCAAATACATAAGAATGTCTACGCAGAACGTTAAACTTTTGGATATTACTTCCGCATTCAGCCCGATTCCAGTAAATATGTCGTCCCAAAGTAAATGGTTTACCACCTTGCATGCCAGTTCAAGTCGCTGAGTGGGTGATTTATAAAAAGTTCTGAGGGGTTAATTCGCTCGTTCTGTTTGTTAACGTTTCATTGGTTTCTGATAAGTAAAAATTGTGTCCATCCTGCATTTGATCACATCTTTTTGTGTACAAACAGACTTTCTCGCCAGTGTCTTTTGCAATGAAGCGATAGAATTCAGTTTTGCTCATAATTTCTGATTATCGTCGTTTCAACCGGGAGTTGTACTGTAGATTATGTATTTGTGGAGTAGGCGTGATGACCACTGTGTCAAGGACTTCAAACTGAACGTGAATGAATTTGCATATCAAAACATTGCCCACTTCATTTATGAGTAATGCTCAAGTTTTCCGATCACCCCGAGAGTGGACACAGTAACTGTCCTATTAATTGTGGCCAACACTGCAGTAATAAGGACTCTATAGTGAAGCTAAAGTCATAGATTACATTTAATGTATTGATCGGTTAGAAACTGTAGTTTTTGTCACGTTTATCAATTTGTTACCTTCATTCGAGTAGGAACTGGAAACGGTTTAATGCTTTCTTGCTCTCAGAGTACGTGTATTCTTGTCGAATCGATCCATCCCGAGGAGATGTATTCTGGACTTGCGTAAACCTTGAATAACCGTATCACAGGTTAAATGTGTGCACAGAATAAACTAATCAGTATTCGAATCGACCAGTTGATTAGATTCTGCATGCACTGTCATATCATTATTGTCGAGATACAACTCGTTCAGGGTTTGGACATATGTAACATAACGGTGGAAGAGCAGACGATTAATTATAAACTAATCAATTCAACTATTTGAGTTACTCACTATGCATGGATAATTAATCACGCAATTTACGGTTGCACATATAATTCGGTCTAATTGAAAGCTGTCAGTTTTATTAGGAACAGAGTGAAGTTTATGCATATTTAGTTGTTTCTGTCGTATACTTTGTAAGTATTCGCGAGACCTGCCAGAAACATTTAAGAACACACATTTGGTCACCCAAAGGTTCCTAACTTCCGCTACTGAATGACTTGTTGTTTCCACCAGCTGTGTTAATTGATCGCCTTGTACAACAGCAATGTTGTTACCACAGCAGTGTAATTTGCTACATTCTTCGTGTGTTATATGTGTTAACTACTGTGTTCATATGACCTTATCGATTATAGGTGGAACTGAAAATCTAGCCGTCACCTGTGGTACAAAAGGTGCCCAGGTTCAATTATACGTAAACGTGGCTACTATGTACTGAATGAGTTCGAGCTCATTGGCCGACTGAAGGCGCACACTGGATTGCATGGCAAACCAAACAGACAGAAACTCGTACTGTTTCGAACGGAAAACTCATTACGCTGAATCTGGAACGTTATGATACAGTGCACATAGAACATAAACGAGGTGGCGTGTGAAGATAAGTCGCGATTGAAGAAGGTGGTCGATATAGTAATTAATTTGAAGAGACCCTACTATAAACGGAGACGGATAGCAACCATTCGATGTACAATTCCGTTGTCAATGAATATCTTTTCTCACACACCCAAGCATTATATGCCCTTCCAATCACCAACACAAGGACGGAATTCCGGGGCGCAAGTTGGCACAGACAATTGAAATCTCATCAGCAGTATTACGAACTGACGAGATAGTGTTACAGAAGTATGTGAAACTGTCCACAGTCTCAAGCGGAGTGACTGCAATAAAGAACATAGGAACGAGAATATCACGGTAATCTATTTACGTTAATTTTATACTGGTTTGGCTCTCCACAACAATCTCGTTAAGAAGTCTCATCTTATGCCCACATGACTGAGAAAGATCTCCGACGGACAGAACAGAGTATAAACTGTTCTTTTAAAGACAGCACCTAGTGATGATGAAGTGGACCAATTTGTATCTCTGTTATTATGCTCAAAGCAGTAGAAACCAATTTGTTTTGCTGATGCACTCTCGAAAGTCACAAAGTTACCCTAGTGACTTAATTGCTAAAACTCCTCTTTAGAGGTGTGGGCCACTTCCTCGTTTACATTCCGCATCCTTCATACCATATGGGGTGACATAAAACTACACAGTGCAAGCTGTACATTAAAACAATTCACTTTCCATTGAAACCTGATGGGTAAGCATAAATTACTCGTAAACGGTCATTCCGATTATCAGAAGGTTGGGTTTTCAATGGAAATCACTTAATACTTAGCTAAGCTTGTTTGAACATCACTAGGTCAGGTTGAATTGGGGTTAAGCTCTGAATCGTTAGGCTAAATACCACCAGCTGTCAATGTCAGTCACATGCAAGGAATTCTGCAATTAGAGTACGACATCCTCTTTTCAGTGGTCATTGTTGGGCGGGCGTCATGTCATCTAGGAAACTGTCTTGACAAATTGTCTTGGAACAAGACGAGATAGAGAAGTGTTACACTATAAGGTGATAGCCATGACGTTACTGACGTGATATATGCGGAATGTAGTAGAGGAGTTTAGTATCAACTTGAGCATCACTCACTACTGGCTGCAATTGTGTGTTCCCGTAGACTTTTCAATCGGACCCTTTCGAGGAGACGCACTAGACTAGAGTTTCCTGTTAACATTATTCGCAAGCGAAGTTGGTTGTGCGTTTACAAATGAGAATTCAATCGTGTCACATATTCGGTCAACGTGGTCAACGCGGTTACCTCGTAAGACTTGCTGAAAAATGTGTGAAAATGCAACAGTTGCGACCATTTGTGTGTGATGTTCAATTTATTTTAGTCAACATACCCGCACTACTTCCCAGAAGTGTAGTATTTACCTTGCTTGTTGTTTTAATTTGCTCAAATTAACAGTCTTTGGTTAGAGTCGTTCCTTTTGGCTGTACCCGATTTTTGCTCTAAACTTCACAATGTCAGTATGAGGACCGTTCGACGTTAGTCTCTTAATTACGAATCATGAGAGCTTTAGCACTTGGGAAAATTTGTGTTTTAATGTATCCACTCGAAACAAGGTAGCAGTTTGTTACCTCAGTTCACCACTCTATATATGACTGACTACTGGGAAAATGGCCCACTAAACGCATCGTAGTCATGACTGCCTGTGAATAACCTTGGGGAATTGTTTGTCTCGGGTGATGATTTGTCATTCAACTCCTCACCGGACTGTTATTTTGAGATGTAATTCAATAATACGCGATAATCTTGGAAAAGTACACTGCCGTGCAAACGGTTACATTAACGAACTAGTTGCCTGAAAAAAACAAAGGACCGTTTCCAGTTATGTTCCAGTGGAGGAGCGTATTTTGACAGGCAATGCATGGAAGACCAGTCAGCATGTAGAGTAGATAATGCAAGGGGGAAAATAACCCAAATAATAATCTCATTGCTTGAAAGACACTTCGACTAATCCTTACTTGTGAGCTAATCACAACACCGAACGGTCGTTCACAATTACTTTTAGATGTCATGTGTCTGAAACCAGTTTACAGCAGCTCTGATAATTCGGTTTCACAAACGTCTTGTCATTGTTGAAACATCTTGACATCTTATCATGTCTTAGTGGATGGCTTGTCTAGCGAGTCAGTTTAATCCTGTCAACTTTGTCCGCTTGCTACCCACGGCGGTCAGTCTGCCGCTAGTAAACCGTAATGAACTCGTGAATCACAAATCATGCTACTACGAAGAGCACGAAATTCCTACTGTAGCACAGATGGGGCTGGCTATTGTAGTGTTGGATCGTCACCTTGGTTACATGCTTAGTCGCTTGACCCAAAACCGAGAAGTGAGGAGAGACGCCGCTGCACTGTTTGTTGGACGAGCGAAACGAGACGAGACAAAACTTAGGCCACAGAAGCTCTAGATTATAGGACAAAACGATTACCACAGATGGCTGACAGACACAAAGCAAATCAAATGTGACAGTCATATATTTCGATCAGGGAGTCAGAACAAATCACATTACAGGGGGCGTCAGAAGGCAACGCGAGAAAAAACACTGTCCAGACAGCGCACAGGTGTTCGACCGCACTCCTGCAATCTGATTGGCTCAGTGGGACCACACCACCACCCACGACCATACCATCCGAGCTGGGCCTGCCGATCGATGTGGCGTGACGCGTCCTGGCTGTCTCGTTAGGAGATGCGCCTCCTAAAATAAAGCTTACGGATCGTGTTGTATAAATTGAAGCGTGTACACGCCGTTGAGATCTCCCTAAATAGAACCTCAGGAATATAATATTTTTATCGACGACTCACCATTTCCCTTCAATTCTCGGCTGCCTTCAATGGGGTTTAGTGAATTAATGATAATTTGAAATGAATGTCTGATACCTACTCGTCCAAAAACGATAAAAATGAGATAGAGTATGTGCTAGGTATTCGGCCGGAGTTAGACATACACCAGCAATGTGGGTCAACTCATGATGCATTGTTCATAAGCTATCTACACACGTTCACATAAACTCATTCTGGCAGTCCCGCGTTTGTTTCAGACAAGCACACGTAAACGCACGTAAACAAACATCTAGACACAGTGTACTTCCGCTTGGTCAGCCGCGTAAACATTGTGTTGTTCGTACCACATCTGACCTTTACCTGAAGCAATTGGACATGGTCGTTTTAGTCGAGGGTCGAAAGAACGTGGTGCCAAGTTGCTGGTATGTAACACCATTTCGTATAAGCACTCGACTGACTGGTTTAACAGTGTGTGTGGGCTGGCTGTCATCACAAGAACCGTACGTTATAATCCAAACAACCTCGGTTCAGCAAACGTGCGCTTGTTTGGTCCTCGTACAAATAAACAACACGACATGATGGCATGGTTTTCCAATCGATGGTCAGTTTGGCCGTTTATGAACCAGGTAATCTAAGTTAGTGGAACCGACCAAACCAGCGGACTTGGAAGAGGATGGTCACACATGTATTATTAATGCGTTAATATATTTGCACAAGTATTCTGAACTCTAACAGGGCGCCAGGGGTCAGGTATTGTTCAAGTTTTGGTTATTTATACTAACTGGTCGTTACCATCCCGTTTTTCATTTCCGATGTAATAGCATGTTTAAACTTCAATTGATATGGTCATACTTGCAAATTCACCTCACCGACTACGTAGTCAAGCAAAACCATATGCATACGATGGGTGAGCATTTTTCAAGAACCAACTAATCAAAGTATGGCCATTAATGAAAGTTGGTTAGTTAATCAACAACTTCACCACAACGATTACTCGGTCGATCGATAAACGCACAAGGTAAACAGTACCAGTTAGCGTATACGAAACTGGGTTTCGTTTATTGTGATGAAGAGGTGGTAATAGATTAACCCAATTCAGATAATTTGAATCAGAAAGTATTCGGCCAGTAAATCGTTTTCTGTAAGTGAAAAAATATCTGGCAGTCATGAATTGGATAAGGAGTGTGCAGATAACACCGTTTAGTTTGGAAATGTGTTTGATAACTCAAGAAACATAGATAAACAACAGAAGAGAACAGTGCAACCAAGTTTGGGATATAGTTAGTGTGGGAGTAGTAGTAGAATATGAATCAGTAGAAGTCAACATCTTTACCTCAATCATGAGAATTTTCACTGACCCTAGCTGAATGAGCTGGTTAGGAAACGTGACGATCAGATAATTGACAGGAAAAGATTCCCGATTAGGATTATTATTAATGAAAACTACAGGACAGACAACATAAAAACTGTAATGTCGATAATTGCTGATATGTAACCGGGGATTTGGTTAATTTTGAGTTGAACATAAAATGTGAGTTGTGTTCAACTCAAACTTAACCAACCCCCCGACTACTGATCAGTAATATAAAATATCGCTTGGCAGATTTAATGAGATCGGATTTTTCGATCTGTTACGGAAGTCCATATCGCGGGGTTATCGATTGGTGTTGACAGGACAGGTTCTGTGTCTCTTCTGTAGACGCTCGGGCAACCGGATCATTACTCACAAACAAAAGTGGTTGAGCGTTCACATACGACAATTTGGTCATGCCTAATGTGAGGTCAATGGCGCAGTAGTAATCACGGTTGCCTCATGAAAGCGTGGCCAGAGTTCTAGTCTCGGCAGTGGCGAGGATATGAACTACTGACGAGCTCTAATGAGAGCGAAACTCGAGTCTAGTGCCTGTTTTCGAAATGGGCCGACTGGAATGTCTATCTGAATGCGACAGCTGCGATCAATTGTGAGTGATGTTCAACTTGACATAGACAGAGTAAAGAATCTGGCATACGAATTCAGACAGACATCTATTAATCCGTAGGAGTACGTTAACCAGATGACTGAGGAACTTGTGGCACCGGTTGACCTTTGCACATGTGCTGACCGCGTACAGTGTTAATCATGCGAACCATGTCAGCTGTGATCACACTGTTGTGGAGGACGTTCCATTAGGGACAAACGCTAGCTACCAAGATGTTCTGTCTACATAGTGATCTGTCTATCTAAAATTTGAGCTTAAGTCAATGACGTTGTAATTGCATGTTTTCGGTCAGTAGGGAGGACATGTGTGTAGGTAATTTTGTAATTTACCATTAAATCTCCCTTCAGATAACTGAAGTTAATGGAGAATTGACTTTACATTGGCAACCGTTCTGAATCCATAAACAGTGTCTTTAGACGATTTCAACAGAAGCCACATCTTTAGATATGAACAACAAACCCGTATATTTATTTCTTCATGAGGGAAAATACTTGCCACAGCTCCATCATTTATCGACAGTCTTAGACCAATGAAACCGTTGAGGGAGAAGACATTACGTATAGCACGGATAAAAGGAACCAGACTGGTCGGTGTGTGCCATGGAAACACCAAGTGGGCATGAATAGATGAGGTTAATCTCATGTTGTTAGTACCCACTGACTACATTCATGGATGAGTTCAAAATCGTTCGGACGAATGCTGACAAGGACGGGTGTCGGCAGCAGGTCAGGGTCCTAGTGTGCGCCTTGTGAAATAATTAAATCGGAAAGAATACATCATCCATCATCATCATAACAGCCATGAGCCTGACCAAAAGGTACTGTGGCTCGGGCCGCCGTTCACCTCAACAGTGACGTAGAATATCCTAGAAGAAAACGCTACTGAGGAGGCTGAAAATTAATGAGAGAAGACTAACAGGAAGAATTA
>JTDE01002388.1:78727-90155 GCA_014338405.1 Paragonimus skrjabini miyazakii
TAATTCTTCCTGTTAGTCTTCTCTCATTAATTTTCAGCCTCCTCAGTAGCGTTTTCTTCTAGGATATTCTACGTCACTGTTGAGGTGAACGGCGGCCCGAGCCACAGTACCTTTTGGTCAGGCTCATGGCTGTTATGATGATGATGGATGATGTATTCTTTCCGATTTAATTATTTCACAAGGCGCACACTAGGACCCTGACCTGCTGCCGACACCCGTCCTTGTCAGCATTCGTCCGAACGATTTTGAACTCATCCATGAATGTAGTCAGTGGGTACTAACAACATGAGATTAACCTCATCTATTCATGCCCACTTGGTGTTTCCATGGCACACACCGACCAGTCTGGTTCCTTTTATCCGTGCTATACGTAATGTCTTCTCCCTCAACGGTTTCATTGGTCTAAGACTGTCGATAAATGATGGAGCTGTGGCAAGTATTTTCCCTCATGAAGAAATAAATATACGGGTTTGTTGTTCATATCTAAAGATGTGGCTTCTGTTGAAATCGTCTAAAGACACTGTTTATGGATTCAGAACGGTTGCCAATGTAAAGTCAATTCTCCATTAACTTCAGTTATCTGAAGGGAGATTTAATGGTAAATTACAAAATTACCTACACACATGTCCTCCCTACTGACCGAAAACATGCAATTACAACGTCATTGACTTAAGCTCAAATTTTAGATAGACAGATCACTATGTAGACAGAACATCTTGGTAGCTAGCGTTTGTCCCTAATGGAACGTCCTCCACAACAGTGTGATCACAGCTGACATGGTTCGCATGATTAACACTGTACGCGGTCAGCACATGTGCAAAGGTCAACCGGTGCCACAAGTTCCTCAGTCATCTGGTTAACGTACTCCTACGGATTAATAGATGTCTGTCTGAATTCGTATGCCAGATTCTTTACTCTGTCTATGTCAAGTTGAACATCACTCACAATTGATCGCAGCTGTCGCATTCAGATAGACATTCCAGTCGGCCCATTTCGAAAACAGGCACTAGACTCGAGTTTCGCTCTCATTAGAGCTCGTCAGTAGTTCATATCCTCGCCACTGCCGAGACTAGAACTCTGGCCACGCTTTCATGAGGCAACCGTGATTACTACTGCGCCATTGACCTCACATTTGGCTATGTGCTTGTTCGCTGCTTCAGTGAATCAGCATGCTACATGCTAGTCGTTATCGTCAAATTCGAATTTTTTCTCCTGTGTCTTTGAGTCTTCCAACACAATGATAAGGTAGCATAAGACTTCAACAATTTAGTGTTCCATGTAAACCTATGAACCCTCGTTTTCCATTTAAACTCTCCAATGTTATCCTCAGTTAGTATTCCTCTTATGAGCAGCAGCCTAATACAGGAGATGAAATGACGCTTACGAAGCGTAGCGTGACCGCCAATCGTGAGGCTCGGCTAACGTAAAAAATTAAGGAAATGAAAACCCCTTTTGCTTCCGGGAATACTAGAAGATTCTGCGAAGCTATTAACACTACAGACAGCACACCCATCCATAATAGGTTTAGAGGATTACAGCGCTGGAAGGATTATTTGAGGATCAAGCTAGTCAGCCTCCTGATTTTACTGTGTTATCACCACAGCCGTTAAATGCCCTGGTTGATTAATTTGGCACCACCCGTTAAAAATGAGGTCCACACTTGTGTTTCGTCTCTCAGACGTCATAGTGTGATGGATAACCAAATCGGAGGCGCGATTGTTCTAAAACCTGGCGGTGAGATATGTCCACAACCCGCGGCAGATGGATTGCCGACAACACGGGCGACCGGACAAACCATCGCTCAATGAAATCGAACCAACGGACGATAAATGGTAGGCAATAACCCGAGACAGAAGGCATCAGCTACATACACAAACCGGGCAGAAGTGCACACGACGTGTGAGTGGAAACCGCCGCTGTGTTGTGGGCTGGAATTTCAGTTGACAAACACGAACGCGCGCGGCCTGAGAACGCGCGAGTTAAAAGATATAGATCGCGCTTTATTGAACGGCATTTTCTGCAAAATATAATCTCACGCCGGTGGTTTTCAAAGAGGGCGTGAAAGCATTAGTGGAGGCTTTGGCAGGGCTGTTTTAACTAATGTAGACGACTGAGAACGTTCCTGTGCTTTCGGGTCATTAAACAATAATTTCCTTACCAACGAAAAAGTTAGCAGCCGACGCAAAAACTAAAGGGGATTTGGTTTGACCCCAGTTATAGCTAGAGTTCTGGTACCCATGATATTTTGTTGACTCGGTGAAACCAGGCAGGTATACATTTGGAAAGAACAGACAGTGTTTCGCATCCAACGAGGATGCACTGATCAAATGTTTACTGTTCATCACACTCTGGGGCACCGTCACACTTCCCGCTGTTTTTTGACTATAAAGCTCTGTTCGATTCTGCTGATTGATCGACACTTTTACAGTTGTCTAAACGCAGGATGTATTGAACAAGTATATGAACATACCGTCAGCGTTTTAACCCCAACATTAGACTGGGGTTAGGTTTTGCGGTCAACTGTAGCATAGTTTCGGCACCAACAGCGGCGTATATATCCATTCTTGTTTAATTTTATCGCAGACGAAATAATGGAAACTTCCCTGGGGCACTCACGAGATGCCTATGTGGACCTGACTGTGTGGACTGACTGAACTGAACTAGATTGACGACAAGGTGTCGTTTAACAACTTTAAAGCAGCACTGATAATGTTTTCGGCTATATCACGCCCTATCAAATATTCCTGGATGCAATTTGCAGCCTCAAAACGCAAGTGCTTCAGGAAGACTGCTAGGATAGAGTACAATTAACGCTGCGTAATTGAATTACGGAGGTTGTTGACTGGTTTTTTTTACTTAAGAAGTTTCATCGTCAGCTGCAGAGGTATAGAGAAATGTATGGAAGGTCATATGGCTGAATGCTAGGATGGTATTCGTCAATCTAGGACAGCTCTGGCGACAAAGGGATATCCCTCTGAGCTATAAGGGTCACGTACATAAGACGATTATGAGGAATGTGCTACTTTGTGGCCGTGAAATCTTGCCACTTTGGCAAAAAACATGTACCGCCTTCATGCATTTAGCCATCGATGTATGCTTTCGATCTCTCGCATTGGATGACGCCAACGAGTAAGCAGCGATGAGGTTCGCATGTGTGTATTTGGTAGTGAATGTCAGGCGAGGTTCTTTGTTCACGCTTTAAGTTTACACAACCATAAATGGTCAGGCTACTAAGTAAGAATACCAGGTAGTCATCTTATACACTGTGAGAACCCTATTTGATTAATTTTCATTACGTTTAAAAATCGATTGTCATTCGTATCCTTTTTTTTGTTGCGGACCTTTGCAAGCACTTAAACGTCTAGTTGAGCGAGTAAGGACATTGTCAGTTACCTCGTACACCCTCTTTCCATTCCGCCGTATTACCATTTCGCCTTATCACTTACCCGTTCACACGTCGGTTTTTGTATATCGGCAAGATGTCCCTTATGTACTCATTGCGTTATTCTCAACCAGTCGTCTCGGTTCACTTGGCACTACAATTCTTTACCGATGCTGCGGCCCATTGGTATAAGTTGCAAGTTGGACAGATGATAACCTGGTTTACAGAAATGACGCCGTTTACTAGGTGGTCGGGTTTATCTTGCATGCTAGGGTGTTGGCAACTCCCAGAATCTGTGGTTGGAGACGTCAGGCGAGATATTGGCTAATTGGAGCCAGTGGTGTGGACCTGCCCGTTATATGGTCGAGTTATCCGTGAAGAAAGTTCACTTGATGATGCGAGGTAGGGAAGTCGTAGGGAAGTACCCACGAAGATAACGCTTTAGTCTCACTTACAGCTCGGTTGTTTTTTGTAGGGTTTGACATCTTGAGGTTGAATGTTTGAGCATAGAAATATTTGATTTTAGTACCAATGTAGTGAGGATGAGCGGTCGTAATGTACTATTTACACCACTGCTATTCAGTAGTAGGACAGGGGCGTATATTTTGAAATCGAAAAATGTAGGAAGAAACATCGGAGCGCGGCATCGACCCAAATGGTCCTTGCTACGTCTGGCGTATGTGGCAACCGAGACGGTCTGGGCCGAGTAACGTATGCAAATGAGTGTTCTTGTTTGTGGCCCTGTTTAAACGCTTAACCCATGTGTTGCTTTATTGAATAAACAACCGTTGTGTCTTCTGCGTTCTTGGCTCACAACACCGATGCCCAACAGCACTTCTTCTTCTGCTTCTACCTATTCCTGCATAGACTTCGCAATCTTTCCATCTTGTTATCTGGAGGTTAAGAATCAGGGAGAAACTTTGATGGAGTGCAGACTTTGATGAAGATGACTCGGCATAAATGATCAGTACTGTAAGCGACAAAATGCCTAGGTGCAATGGATAATATAGCGTTATCCTTAGAACGCTGGATGGCAAGTAAGCAAATCGGATCCGAAAACTCAAAACAATTTGTTCGGTTTCTACGATACTAGCAGTGAAACAGATGAAACCACAAATATTCATGTTCACAGGGAGTATAACGACAAATAAACACCAAATGGGTTGCGCAGTTCCAGGAATACAAGCATAAAGAAACTGTCGGTTAAAAATTGAAAAACAAATACTAAGCCGGCATGTGAATTGAATAAGTATGGATCATGAATGGGAATACGACGGCTGTGATCAATTGTGGGTGATGTTCAATCTATATGAAAACGAAAATCTCCTATTACTCATCCGTAATTATTAATCAGCCAACAGAAAACAAAACAACTGAAGGGGCGCGAGCGAGACCTGACCGACAGACATGGTGGTGTCTAGATGTCCTCAGGTCGGCGCGCAAAACGAAGTACATATTGTCTGCGTCTGAAAGGTCATCGAGGCGTGCGTGTTAATCATTGTTTCGGTTGTGAAGGTCAGCAAGAGATTCGTGATAACAGGCAGAGGTCATCAAGCAGAATGATAGGAGAATCACATGAGCAGTGCAAAACATACGGGGATTGAAAAGTTCAGGAGACTTTTATTCCGGTTACGGAAGTCTTTAATAATTGATAGGGAGAGAAACATAACGAATGACGTAGGCTTCGAAATTAATTGCTGCCCTCCTCACTGGAAAGAGAGAATAATGAGTGTGGTGAATCGAACCTCATACGTGCTTTATGTAGGGTAATTTAATAACATACCTCAGTCCAATGAATAGTACAGAATCTTGGTTTCACATAAACTGAACCTCGCCCACAATTCATCTCATCTGTTGCACTCCCATAAACCGTATAATCAACCCTTTTGGAAATGGAGCACGAGACTCCAGTTTCGCCGTTGTCAGAGCTCGTAAAGAAAAGATTAGAAAATCTATGGGAATGCGACACCCGTGACAGATTGTGAGTGATGTTCAGTTTGCATATATCTTAGTCTGCTCAATTGTCTGCTGATACGGAACTATGCTGGCGAGGTAAGTTAGTTTACGCGATTATTATGGTGTATTTGCCGTGTCATATAACTAATGCTGGACAGCATCCAAAATGAACTTAAAAATCAGGATGCAAAATAACGCGAGAAGGTTCATCTCCTGGCCATAGCCGTTTAGGGATTGTGACATTCAGCCGTTCTTGAAGGACATCGAAGACGTGGCCTAAGTAGTGGGAATAAAAACGTTTGCAAGTAGATTGCCACCCCATGAACGCCAGTGGAGGGCGGGGTAAATGAGATGTTGGAAGCAACACGAGAAGTTCCGACGAAGCTGAAATGACTGTTGTGAAGGAGGCGCTGGTAGTTACATACAACATTTCGTTCAACCGTCAGGATGTGAGGCGACAGTTTCAGACAGTCTGGTTTGGACACCGATTGTATGCTTCGGTGTCTACTGCTATTCATCAAAGGTTGTTGAACAGGGCGTTAATCAAAATGCATAGAAACTTCAAAGAGCGGATGTTGGTGGAACTACTTATAAAAGGTCTGCTGACAATTGTTTACGACCAAGTCCGCAATGTCGACAGATGGACCCGGAAGATCTCGTAAAAATGTCTCAGAAGTTGAGAGAAGCGTTTGTAGTCTCACTGGATCTGAACACCGGTTCCGGTATTAAGGCACCGGATGAACTACGAAAGACAGTGAAATAAATGAATGTGGTGGTATCCGCGTTGAATGCGTCTTCACGGAGGAATAAACAAGAAAGCTGCTTGAACTGCATGAATAAAGGACACCGGCTAAACCATATCCCGAATGTTAAAAGCTGCAATGTTCTACGATTGTTCTTTCTGTTAGGAGAGTCAAACAGCAATGAAAGCGGTTGAGATAAAGGGTGTATAGACAAGTGTTGAGATCAACGGGAAGAAGGTGAAGTGTTTGGTCGAAACGCAGAAAGCCATTTCGTTGATTGCTTACAAAGGAAGGAAAAACTTACAACCGATATCAGTTTTAGTCAGAATGACTGAAGTTCATGATATGTGAGTAAACAATGTGAACGAATGTGGAGGGCAAAGATCAGTTTTGCCATAGTTGCTGATATCGTGCTTCCGGCGTCTAGATAGGCGGGAAAACGTCGATCAAACACTGCTTTCGTACACCCGTAGGACATCAACACAATCACATCACCCAAACTCGTCCGTTCAACACTTCCGACGCTTCGTTGCAAGTCAATGCCAGGAAATACGTAAACGTTGGCTTTTTCAACTGGGTCATGCATGAAATACTAGCAACAGTTATACGGTTACACGTGCAATCACGTACCGGAAGCTAGCAACTATACCGCTGACTTTAATTCTTGGCTGCAGGCAGAAAGAATTCTGAAAATGATGTTTGTTTCTAACGATGGAACACGACACACAAACACTTGCGGGAAACTGAGGGGACGAACAGCTCTCTAGCAAATGACGAGAAGAATATGATAGAAATTCAAAAGAACCGGAAACATTTGCTTCCTAAGGAAGAAGTGTTAGTCTCAACAGTACAAGTTTAGTAAGATGGTGACATGATGATGGAAGCTGTCACGCGATGAATATCCCGATAAAGGTGAAGCGGGAACTGATAGGTGACTGTCATGAAGTTAAATACATCATGACTAAATTCCAGAACAAACGACCTACTAGACCAAAGGGTATACGGATATAATAGGTAGGTCGATCTTATGGTCAAGATACTTGTTTGTCAGTGATCTCAGATACTGAAAAGTGACAACCAGGGTATTCAGAGACTGTGATAAACCAATCCCATCAGTGAAGTCGAGGAATTGTGATTGGCACATTTTAAACAAACACTGGCGATAACTAACACTTTTCACCATGAAGGAATGTTTTGTCAGTCAGATTGAAACGATCGGATTATTTGACTGAAAGTCAAGTACATGCTGAGGAAGCAAATCTTAGAGAACCATGGAGTATCATGGGCCATATCGACAAGTTAGCTTTTGGAAACGCATTGCTTCAAACCCGCGTGCTGCAGCCTGAAATGAACAACATTTGCAAGCTACCACATCATCCGCAAACGAATGGGTTATCTGAATGTAACAATGGATGGCAGCCATAGGAGACCACTAAGAACCTGCCCGTCGGCTGTCTGTTCAGACGATCACGAAGAGAGCCCCGTCTCGGGTGACCTGTAGCAGATCCCTTCGACTTCCAGTTGATTGAAATATTGGCATGTGGTCGCCGTGAGGTAGTTCAGTGGAATAATTGGTTGTGGATAGCAGACAAGTTAACCGGAATCTGAAAGCCAGGCATCACAACGCGACTGAGTGACCAGCATCATAGTGATTCGGCATGGACACGATGTTCAACCCTGAAGAAAAGGTGAAACATTAGAACAAACGTGCCAGCTTTCTGGAATCAAGAAACTCTCTGATTAAATGGAAAGGATAGCACGTGATACTTTCATCATGCGGTTCACCGCACACGACTGAATGGAATGGTGAGGCAAAAGGACTGCATAACAGTTATGCAATATGCCTGAAAAGCAAACCGAAACGGAAACACAGTTCCAGTAAAATCGGTTCCACTGAGTTTGTCTACAAGTGCCAAGGCATCGAGCTGGTGTTATATAATAAGAATCGGTGCTAATGGGTAGTATAAGCCAAATCGGGAAGAGTGACGCATGTATTTAAATTGAAAACGATCCTCAGTGTCCAGAGGATGGGAAACTAAGATCAGCGATCGGAAGCTTGTGTTTCACATGGAACACCATGCCGTTGACAGCAGCCCCGCATGGTCAATAACAAATGTGGATCTATAACAGCCCTGTAGGGTAGTGTATACGTGCGGTGCATCTTCATATGTCTTATGATTGATATCCGACAATAATCAAGGTCATATGTCTGATACAAGCACAACACTAGTACATTGTGAACACATTTACGGATAAGACAAACTTCCCACCTGGTAGACCAGACCCGGTTCAGTCTTTGTCATTTGTTGATTTGCAAGGTGGAGACAACGGGACCAGAGGGGACGATTTTAATACTAGCGCACGGTTTGAAAAACCTACCACCCTTTAAAATTAACTTTTCATATTTATTCCAGACGACACCAAGAGTTTGTTAGTGTGAATAAATATTCACCCTCAATTTTACACTGCCATTTGTTCATGCGCATACTAATCATTCTTCGTCAGTAGCTAATTTCTTATTCATACGGCCGCTTGTCACTAATTATCGAAGAGTATTCTAACGGAACATTTGCATTTATCACCTCGAACAATCTGAAAACAAGCATCACTGTTCCAGTTAGTGACACGCATATAAAGGATTAGCTGTTTGCCTTACCGTGTCGTGTTAATCGTATGTGTACTTTCAGATCAGTGTTATTCAAGGTTACGATGCACTAATCGACTAAACATTAATCTGATGTGGGTCTAAAGTTTTACTCAGGAAGCGAAAGGTGCTCATTTACACCCAGATCCATTCTGTTACTTTGGAAACTCATGCAGCTAATAAGAACTGACTTGTTGTAACGGCTGAAACTAAGCGTTGATAATATGGCACCAGAACTTGAACTCTTTCTAGAACCTTCCAATTAGAACCGCCATCATAAGAAGCACTTGATTGCTTATGGTTATTCAGAGTGGTGTATCCGCTGCTTGATGGAGTATACAAAGAGTCTACAATTGACGTCAAGTTGTTTTAAACCATTGAGTAGTCATGTTCTGTTTCCCTCTGGCCAGACGGACGAGTTGCCAAGCTTCACGCTAGAATTCGGATTTGTTCATGTCTCATTTGTGAGTCTCGCAATGTTACAGATGACAGCCCTACTTTACCGTGTACAAAATCATGCAACCGCACTATCCAAATGCAGAACGGATCCTAACAATTGGTCTGCATTCACAGCGCAGTCAGATTGGACTGGGTTATCAGGCCGGAGGTGCGAGTATTCCGACACTCGGCGGAATACCACAACGCGGGGAGATGTACGTCCAAAAGCTCACAGCAAATGGATCGGGGACAACAGGAGCGGCCGGACGAGCCATCGCTCAACGAAATCGAACCAACGGACGAAGAATGTCAGGCGGAAACCCCCCCCGGCCCCCGACTGAAAACGCCGATCACACACATAAACCGGGCAGAAGTGCCCACGACGTGTGAGCGGGAAACCGGGGAGTGTTGTGGACAGGAACTGTGACTCATAAACGCGAGTGCGCGCGTAGCGTGATAACTTGCGAGTTGGACAATCAAGATTTTGCTTTATTGGACGTCTGTTCGCTACAAGATGTTCCGATAGACCATTTGGGTGTCCGGTGAACACGTGAAAATAATAAGAAAGTTTACACAAAAGTGTTTACTGCATCACACAAGTATATCACTGAAAAAAACATGCAGTGTTCTGCGACTTTTACTTACACTCCGAGGATCATTTCGAAGAAAAGAGATAGAGGATTCATAACAGCGTAACCTTGAAGAAAATGGCATTGTCACTCCTGGTTGTTAACCAGCGGAGACAGTTCGCACGTCATTAGAATGATTGCTTCAAAACCGGTATGCTTCTGCTGAGTCACTTGGATCTCTTTTCTGGCAGAGCAGCCTATCATAAGTGGTGTAGCCTGTAAAGTTTATATTAAGAATCCAGTTTCCAGGCCTGAGTCTACGACGATGTGGCAACTCAAGCGCAAATTGCACACGATTTCTCATACACAGGGCAAGCCTTGTTACATGCATCTATGAGGACTGGTCTGTAAAATTCAACCTAACGATGCGCTCTGTGGCATCGGTTTAGCGACTCTCCAATAATAATACAAAAGTAAACTTACTTTTGAAAATTCTCAGATAACATCAACTTACAGTCATGCAGTAACCGTCCGTTGTACATACGATACGTTCTCAGTCAAAGGGATGCTGACGTCGATAGCCATCGATCACCATCGCTAACCGTCATAATAGTTTTGCGTTCTTTCTTGAAAACAGTTAAAGTTCCATTGTGATGACTAACCTAACCGGTTACTGAAACAAACAATCCATCGATAAATGGCACTGCTTTAGCCGACTTTCTTGACTCACCCCCACTAATAGGCATTATGTATATAAAATTTTAAAAAACTTTTATACCACACAATTGACAGAGCTGATTTTTTTGACCCAGTTCGTCGGCTATGCAACACGGGCTGAAACGGATGATCATGAAAGAATTAGAATGGGTGTAAACGAGGAACGAATCATTGATTGTAATGAACATAGCAAACAGGAGCAGGACACAATCGATTAACGTTCAGTCAAACCATCAAGGGTCCAATATTTAAATTTCAAACAGTCTCCTACTGCAGAAAGTAACGTTCTAGCAACGATACAGGTTGTAGGTTTGAAAGCCAATAGGTAGTCTGAGAGAAAACTGTAGGATGCTGTTAACACAATGTGAAGGCAGAAGAAGAGTGCATTAATTAGAATTACCGGAACTAAAATGATAGTAGTCTATGAGAATGCCATTAC
This sequence comes from Paragonimus skrjabini miyazakii, assembly GCA_014338405.1. Taxonomy (NCBI): domain Eukaryota; kingdom Metazoa; phylum Platyhelminthes; class Trematoda; order Plagiorchiida; family Troglotrematidae; genus Paragonimus; species Paragonimus skrjabini miyazakii. Next base: position 89,616 of record JTDE01002388.1, read on the forward strand.
GAACAAGCTCAAACGCCACGGTCGTGTTAAGCTTTGTGGAAAAGGAGCAAGGTTTTGATAATGTATTGCAACCGATCTAGCATAAGCCAAGTCATGTTAAGTAACTGGACAACACCACACACGGAAAGCACTATCAGATTTGATGACACTCCTCATTTCTTTCAAGTGCTTAAAGTTAAATGATTGGGTAACATCGGTATGCCGTTGCTAACACCCCCAAAGCTTTTCATCTACATCTCCGCGGCTTATTGCTTTGCCTATTCTTTCAATACTCAATCAGAGATAGAAATATTTGCAAGCCCAGTATATTTAAAACTGCCACCAAACAGTGTTATCGATGGTGGAGTTCAGAGAACTCTTTCTGTTCCGAATTTTCTGGGAATTGATACTATTCACTATCGAAGGTGTTTTCTCTCTTACGAAGCAAACTGTATGTCTCCCTTTACTGAAACCTTGCTTCTGTAAGAGCTAGTATCGGCTCTCAGTTAGGATTGCCACCTGAGCACAAAATGTCAAATCCACGCTATTTTGTCCATCAGA
>JTDE01002388.1:90255-111986 GCA_014338405.1 Paragonimus skrjabini miyazakii
TATTGTGGAGTTGCAGTCTCGATCATCAATTGAACAGGTACAGTGGAAGTTACTCAGCCAATCACAAGCACAACAGGAATGAACTGGATAGCTTCGTACATATGGTGCAACAGTTTGTGAAGACTAACGCGTCCGATTGTGGTTGATGAGACGCAGTGTGCACCACTCAATGTTGATTGTATGTTCAATTGACATGTCAAAAATGTTGAGTTCTCATCACAGTCACTAATTAGCGCTCATTCGAGTCAGTCATATTTTGACGCCATGGTCTTTACACACTTCTCATGCACATGCGGTTCGCTAGATAGCCCATAGATGCTGTTTGATGATGACATTAGCGAGACAAAAATATCATCTACTCCGGTATCAAAGTGACCCGTTTTTAGTGTAATACCCAGTTAGCTTAATGGCGTCAATAACAAGGTTGGTTTACACGTGGTTCATTAGTTTTCAGGCCACGATAAGGGTGCTATTAATACGGCATAAGTATAATCGTGCTGTGAACTAAGAACGCGGATGGCACAACGGTTGTTTATTCAACAAAGCAACATACGGGTTTATTGCTTAAACATGGCCACAAACAAAAACACTCATTTGCATACGTTACTCGGCCCAGACAGTCTCGGTTGCCACAGACGTCAGACGTAGCACGGACCATTTTGGGCGATACTGCACTCCGATATTTCTTCCTATATTTTTCTTACGGCTACTTCGATGTTAAAATATATACTCTGGTCCTACTACTGAATAATAGTCGTGTGAGTAGTATATTATGATCGCTCATCCTCACTACATTTGTTTGGCATTTTTCAGTCATATCAGAAAAACTCACTCCTGACCTATAAAAATATTGAAGGATATTTCATGCTGTTACTGGCTCGATTGTCACTGGTTCAGCAGCGTACTAAATGGACAATACTCATTATCAACTTGTATGGGTAGTCCCTGTAGTCTAAAAAGGGTGGATCGCACAGACGCAGAGCAGATTGTAATTGACCTTTGGCGGGATAATTCAGAGCCTGATAGGGAACTCGGGGCCGAGACTCATCCTACGTCACCAGTTCCAAATAGGTATATTTAAAAAAAAACATTTTTAAGACATTCATTAGTTCACCGGCCGAAAGATGATAAAAAGGGCTGCATTGGTCATCGAATTGAGAATAACACGAAGTTACGACCACGGTACAATACTCTACCTCAAGTGACCTTCAACAACAGTGCTACTGCACTCAAAACCGATAGACACACATTTGAAGAAAGCTTATTTGGATCTGCAGGCCTTCTCGCATTAATTGAATCACATCGTGCAGTTCTCAAGTTTTATCTCAGCTTTAATGATCCGTATCGTGACGTTACAAGCAGCATGACAGGAGTTCTAACCAAGAGTATGGCACCTGTCAGCGTTGTGATCATCGTATCGTTCTATTTTAGGTCAGGGTATTTGATCCTGTTAGAGTTTTGACCATGACGTGGTTCTCTGAGAAACCCATTGATGCGGTCGCCAGGGTCAAGTGATCAAATAATCTGAAGAAGTTGTTTGAATTGAACTGGCCTGGTCTTACTTTATAAAAATGTTTATCAATAAACCCGTTAACTTTCGTCTTACTTGGCCGGCTTAATCCTAGTTGTCTAAACTAATCAAATACAGTTTACCGCATGACTTGGAATCTACCCATTAATGCCTTCGTCCTACAAGCTGAAGAAGCTCTTGCTCATTCAACCCACAATATCACGATAAGATAAAATGACATGCGTTCGTACGAGGTATCCGGTAATATCTTTACAAGCACCTAGTACAGTTAACAGCGTTTACATAGCTACAACAGTGCTTGATCAGAGAGCGTGGAGTTACGTATGAAGAAATCTTTCACGGTCAAAATGATGGGCACCTAGTTTATATCTTTCACTCTCTTTACTTCACGCATGCACAACCAAAACTGACCAGCCCCTTTGTTAAGTTGATCAACTCACAGTTGAAACGTTCGAGCAACTCGGTTACTGTCTCTATACGGTGATTCAGTATTCGAATCACACGGGTGATCATGAAACTGAAGTGTTCGAGCGATGACTACTAGTCACCGTTATCTGCATCTGTATCCAACAGATGTAACTGGAACATTCCCATAGTGTCCGAATTGCCGGAACATTGGTCTGTTTCTGTGCTATACGGAGAGACGAAACGATATGCACCTGGATCCAAAACTAATCAAAGTTGCCATTGCAGTATCGTACTCGAAGTTATCCGATTAATTATGCCCTCATTGATCTGACACTTTAGAAATAAAACGACGCATTCTCACCCTTGCAGTTCACCTCTCATCCCTTAGTCAACTCGGCAGGTTGCATACGTTATCACCCGGGCAACGTAGGTGATGGACCGGCCAAACATGCCAGACAGTGTTATCCTGACAGGTAGATTTCGTCAGTGAGCGGGGGACGGACCAAACGTAGTCTTCAGTACGGCGTTAAATGTCTGGCCGCGATCCCACCCACGCATTTCCGGTGTGAAAGTATGCAGCCGTTGTCTGCTATGGTCGGTCGATAGATTGAGAGCGCTTTTGCATGGCGAACTTGGAACGATTATCAGGGCGGTGCGGAAAAAGTGATCTAGGAGTGTTGTAGGGGTGTAGTAGGCATGGGGACATCCAGGCATGGAACAATTGGGCGGAGGTTTGGCCATTTTTTCTGCCTGATATGTACCATTCTGTGATAACTATTGCGATCATTAATCTCTTATGTATTATGGCTCCCATAATGGTTTAGAAGATCGGGTTAGGTGTTAGGTCAGCCGACGCAGGACTATAAATTTACAGAGGACAGTAACGTTAAAATCATGATTACGGGCTGAAAAATACGCCAGCGGACAAAAATGGGTGGTAGTCTGGAGCGCTTAGCAGACATGGAGTCAACATGTGCAGTGTACGTAATGATCATTGGCTTCGCTCATGTTTGCACTTTTAGGTACCCAGAGTGAATGAAGTACTTTTTTGTTACCGATAGCCTCTTGCGGACACCATTCGCGTGAACTTGATGAAATGCCGGGCATTCTTCCAGCCATCATGTCCCATTCGACCTGCGTATGATCGTCATTAGATCACCTGGCCTCAAACGCCTCAGTTGTTCCGTAGTCCTGATACTCATTCGCCTAAGGCGGGCCTAAAGTTGTTCCTTGGGCTTAAAGTCAGGTAGTCGAATAGTCCGAGATAAACAATCAATATAGGAGGCGAATCGAATGATAGAACAAGGATACACTAATGGGTCACAGTAATATCATCTTTAAATATCTTCCCATATTAACAAGGAAGTATAAGGGTGTTACTTTTACTGCAATGTTCCTTTAGCCTCAACCATGGACGGCGTTTTCAACCGGGGCAAGCTCACCCGTTCCAACTGACGAGACAGTAGGGGACATATGGGATGGATGAGCATCAACTTGCAGTTTGGGAATTTTCAAGCCAATCTTGTACCGTTCAACGTAGAATTTCAACACGTTCACTTTTTCATGCAGCTCCCCGGAATGGAATCGTGGCTCATCCGGCTGCCCTTCACAGTCCAATCGAACGCTAATTATAGTGGTCTTCGTCAGCCTGCTGAGTTCGACGGAAGTGTATGGAATCAAGTGAACGAAAGAAGACCTAATGTAGAGTCGAGTAAGAAGTATTCAGTGAACCAAAGATCAATAGTCAGAACAGGTGACGTGAGCGGTCGGTAGCGAAAATATAAAAAAAACCATAACACATAGTTTTACAGTAAAAGTGGGAGATTATTCGGACATTGCATGTTCATCAAGGTGCACCGAGTATAGGGCGAGAGGTTAACGTATTAATGCGTGTAACGTAGGCTGGACGCTGAAGACAGCCTGGCCCAATTGTGTCCATCTGTACGCGCGAATGAACACCTAAACGGACGACATTAACCAAACGAAAGCAGTTTTACCAAAAGTTTAAAAGAGAACTGAGAATTCTTGAACAATACGGTCGGAAAAGCGTGACAATCCCAAATGTCCCCAGAGAAGTGGTCGATTCAGACTAGCTACCGGCACAAGAGAATTAGCTTTATGATAAAAAAGAGCTTAGTATGATTTCAACATACTGTCGGGGAAGAACGCTATTCCCCGAAAATACCGTTTTATTTGACTTCGCACTGGCCTAACTCACCACTGATTGTAGTGACCTTCATAGTCGGTGCGGTCATGTGCCACGTCCCTCATCAAGTGGGTTCTCAACCTTTGTGCAAAATCCTGACGCCCGGCCCACACGCACGTACTTTACTTGGGACATCACTGTACTGTCTGGATCTTTGTCTGGTCCACTTCTGTCCTTATTTTCTGATTGGTCACAAACCCTTTAAATGTTGTCTAGTTTGTGACCGGGTTGTCTTCGGATTGACTGACATGGAGTAGCTCTTTTCTCTGTGTTCATCCGTTAGCCTCAGGTGGTTGGGTTGGTCGGGAAGATCCGTATTAATCTTGCATATTTCGTAGTCCGTTGTTCAGAACCGTTGAACATCGTTCCGTTATCTACCGTTCCACTAACCGTAATTCCGTTGTCTGTTTACGCGCTCGTAGGTCGTAGTCCAAGTAACAACATAGTGGCGAATGTGTCTGGTGATTTTCAATTATTGTTGACGAATCTGTTGATTTGAAACGTCTTCTCGCGCAGCAGCTGAAGCTTATCGAGGTGCTTACTGATCGGTTAGCTACATCAAACTTGGCCCCACCGGCGTCGGCCGATGGGAATCAATCAATTGACGCTGTCGCAAGCGGTATCACCGAGTTTCATTACGACGCCCAGGCTGACGTGACATTTGATGCCTGGTTCAGACGGTACGAGGACCTGTTCATTGTCGATTTCAGTACACAAGACGAACCGTGGAAGGTCCGTCTCCTTCTACGTAAACTCGGTACCGTTGAGCACGAGAAGTATGTCAACCTAATCCTTCCAAAGAACCCACGCGACAACTCCTTCGAGGAAACGGTCGAGACTTTGCGGTCCATCTTCGGTGATCAGTCTTCCTTGTTCAACACAAGGTACCAATGTCTGAAACTGGTCAAGTCAGACGACGGCTACGTCACTTATGCCGGCGTGGTCAATCGCGAGTGCCAGCGTTTCAAGCTCGGTCCGCTTACCGAGGATCAATTCAAATGTCTGGTGTTCGTCTGCGGTCTTCACTCTCCGAAAGACGCAGACATCCGTACTCGCTTGCTGAACAAGGTCGAGCAAGATCCCACGACGACGCTTCAGATGCTTACCACGGAATGCCATCGCCTAATCAACCTCAAACACGACGCTGCAATGGCCCAATGCGGCACTGGTGCCGTACATGCAGTACATTCCGGTTCATTCACACACGGTTCAGGCAATGGTACGCGAACACAGAATATCTCACGTCATCCCGGCCCTGGTTCACTTCCCGCAGGACTTGGCTCGCATCATCTGCGCTCATACGCCAAGAAGTCACCTCCGTCCCCGTGCAGGCATTGCGGCGTCTGGCATTTTCATCGTGACTGTCCTTTCAGACGGAACCGTTGCTCTCGGTGTGGTCAACTGGGACACAAGGACGAATTTAGTCAATTCCAGCACGTTGACAGTGGTTCCTCTACCTCCAAGTCGCGGTACAACCCCAAGTTCAAATCGAGGCCCAAATCCAAACCGGTTGGCAAATCCCTGAGCCTGCTGACCATTTTCCAAGTCAACGTTCCCGGTCGACGGAAGTTCGTTTCGGTCATGATAAATGGCTACCCAGTTCGATTGCAGTTGGACACTGCGTCGGATATTACAGTCATTCAAGAGAGTCTCTGGAGAACACCTGGTCGACCGCCAATTTGACGGACGTCTCAATCCGCCACCAGCGCTTGTGGCGGCCTTTTGCAATTGACTGGCCAATTGCAGTGTTGCGTCTCATTTCGAGGCACAACTATTAACAGCTCCCGTTACGTCTCTGGCTCGAATCTCAATTTACTCGGGCTCGATTGGATAGAAGAACTTGGCCTGCTCGATTTTCCAATCCGAGCAATATGCAACCAAGTGCGGTCCCCTGCCGCACAACGCAATGCGACGACTGAGATCGTCCAACGGTTCGCGCCGAAGTTTCAGGAAGGTCTGGGACGCTGCACTCAGACTCAAGCAATCCTGCATCCATCTCCAGGAGTTCAACCCGTCTTTTGTCCGAAAAGACCGGTACCGTATGCAGCTTTGGAACTCGTGAACCCAGAGTTCAAACGTCTTGAGGAACAGGGCGTCGTCATTCCTGAGATCGTACCGCTGACTTCAGCAACGGCACCTTCTACTTCCGACACACCTCGACGACCGTGCAGTCAGCCTAGCCTTACCAAAACCATTGTGTCTGACAATGGTATCCAATCCGTGCCCAGTCAGTTTGGTGAATTCTGCAGGCGCAACTTCACTGAACATGTTCGGTCGCCTCCAAATCATCCGCAGTCCAACGGGCAAGCAAAACGCTTCGTCGACATAGGCAAACGTGCCCTTCTAAAATCGCGTAGAGAGGGGGCGTCTGAAGAAAGCTTACGATAACTCCCACTCGTCTATCGTAGGGCTCCTAACAAGTTGCTGAACAGTAAACTATCTCCTGCCCAAGCCCTTATGAATCGTAAACTGCGAACCACGCTGACCTCCATGATCCCGACGAAGCAATCAGTACAGAGACAATTTTCTTCAGACGAACACGCCCCGTTATCAGTTCAATTGCCTGTCTACACCCACGATTATCGATCCGATCACAACCAGTGGACAAAAGGTGTGATAACGAGACGCCGGGGCAAGGCGCTTTATGAGATTTCCGTTGCGGGGGAAACTTGGGTCCGCCATCGCAATCAGCTCCGGCCATGCCATGGGGTCAATGAAGAAATCCGTGACGACCAGGGGACTATACCGTTTTACCTACTCCTGGACACGTTCGAAATTCCCGAAGCGTCAACCTTACCTCTGTTAACTGACAAGACAAGCTGTCCTCCCAGACGTCAGAAACATCGGCTACGCCGACCACCGACTCTCATTCAGGTTGACCCGAAGAGGACGACCCACTACCAATCTTCGTAAGGGAGATGCCGGGGAAGAACCTAATTCCCCGAAAATACCGTTTTATTTGACTTCGCACTGGCCTAACTCACCACTGATTGTAGTGACCTTCATAGTCGGCGCGGCCATGTGCCACGTCCCTCATCAAGTGGGTTCTCAACCTTTGTGCAAAGTCCTGACGCCCGGCCCACACGTACGTACTTTACTTGGGACATCACTGTACTGTCTGGATCTTTGTCTGGTCCACTTCTGTCCTTATTTTCTGATTGGTCACAAACCCTTTAAATGTTGCCTAGTTTGTGACCGGGTTGTCTTCGGATTGACTGACATGGAGTAGCTCTTTTCTCTGTGTTCATCCGTTAGCCTCAGGTGGTTGGGTTGGTCGGGAAGATCCGTATTAATCTTGCATATTTCGTAGTCCGTTGTTCAGAACCGTTGAACATCGTTCCGTTATCTACCGTTCCACTAACCGTAATTCCGTTGTCTGTTTACGCGCTCGTAGGTCGTAGTCCAAGTTACAACACATACTTAAGCACATTACGACGACACTCAAGTAGTACGTGAATTCGGTCCATGTATCACATGCTTTACCCATCTTGACACCCGGAAATGTCGTACCTTTCGAAACATTTAACGTATACTTTACCAAACCTCCATTCTTTCTTGCACGCTACTTTTCAACGATTGGCCAAAATTGTTTGTTTACCACTGCCACAGTAAAGAAGTGCACCGAAATCCGGTCTTGCTATGACAATGTTGAACGTAGATTGCATAAGCCACAGCGCAGTACGACTAGATGTGGGATTAGCCATTAATGTGCGCGTGAGCAATTTCAGGGATAGATCGTTTCTATTAATCATTTGTGCTTCATGCTTGATCAGTGAACTGTAGGGAGAGGAATTTTTAGGCCTATTTATACATGCCTGGGCGAATCGGTGTTTAGTAAGCAGCGCATGGTGATCAACCTGTCAAACAATACATCCATTCCTTTGATCGCGGAGGCAAAACTAACTGGATAATCTTTTTATCATAAATCTGAGGATCACCAGAATAGTAAGACAAGGAGTGCCTTCGAAGCAATAACTGGGTTTCTGAAAACAGCAACAAAAAGTCCATTCAAACTATACGTTAGCCTCCGTGGTTTTTGGTGTTCGTTCTTAACTATCAGTTGAGATGCCAGGCAGAAGGTTTGGATCCATGATGACGAACAACCATGCGATTTACTTAAGGCTCCCGGCTGCACACGTGTATCTGTGTTTGTCGACACTGAGCGCATGCACCTATGTACGCTCGTCATAGAGGGCACCATACGAACATGGCTGCATCCTCTTCAGACGCACAGAGGGTGTTTGCACTTAATGAAGTTTAGCCATTATTTTCTTCTTCGATGTTGTTACTGTTCCATCCCCGAATGTTGATTTTAATGTGTGAATGCTTCATGTGCTGTCAACTACCGTCGGGTAGGCGTTAGCCCACCTTATGTAATGATCACTTTCCGCTGACTAATGCCGATAACCTCATATTGCGTTGAACTGCATTGTATCGAATGTTTCCACATACGGTTAATTTGTACGATGCGTTTAAGTTGACGGCTCCACCACGAGAAGGATAGCAAACGTTAACGCCCAAAAACAGACACAGCGTTGTCCACTAATTTCATTTAGGTGTAATTCGATGGAAACTACTAAAAATTTTCACTATTCTCGTTGTTAGATTGGTAGCGTTACAGTCCATACACGGAAATCGATCACATTCATTGAAAAAAAAGAACCAATAGAACATGGCAGTCGGTGAGGTTATTGAGAGGCGTGTGTGAACATGTTACTATGATAGGAACTAGCTAGCGGCCAGGGACACCAGAATGGCAACAAAAAATGATCGTATCAACCCGCACAATGATATTGACGACAAATGAATAAGGTTAGTTACCGTTTTCTGACATATTCATTCAAGATCTACTGCATAGCAATTCGAATTATGCAATGCCCATGTGGTAGCTATACTCCAACAAGAAGTTGAAATTCTCAATTCGGCTAAACACAGTACTATCAGTGAAAGTTAACTTTTTGCACTGTCCCCAGTAAACTTTAAATAGAGAAATCTTTCAGATTTCATGTAAAAAATCCCTTTTCATTCTGATGAATAGTGTTAACTGAGTTGATTTTTAAAGGCAGGAAGGCTGGGCACAAAACAACAATAAAGAAGTATTGAAGAACAGGTGGCGAATGAGCTCTAAGACACGGCTTCATTGTTGAGATGATATCACGGAATCGAGATACGGCCTGTACTGCCAACGAGAAATTTGATTTTGGTGCACTAATTCGACGTCGATGCTCTCCACACGTCAGACTCAAATGTATCAGTCTGGTGGTTGGTAAGGTTTTTCCCAGCTGGGCAGAAATGAAATAGTGTAAACATCAAACAACTCAATCCAAAGCGTCCTCATAACAGACGTGATTTAGACACAATTTCATTAGTCAATTATAAACTGGAGCTGAGAATTTGGATTTTTCGTTAGTGCCATCCAGCTGCTATCAAAAACTGTAGGCAAATGATTTAACCCCGGTGGACCATGTCGCTTTCGATTTATGGATGGAACTATAACGACTGAACTGAAACCTTTCTTCTCGTTTCTGGATAGTGCTAATGACATTCTACCCATAACCGAAGGTCTTGGCACAAATTTTTGGACTCCCGATTTAGCTACACGTCAGTTTGTAACGAGACCGGTTTTTTTGTCCTTTCTACTTCCTAATCATGTGTATAGATATGGATGTCATTCACTCCTGGGCGTAAGCTGCTAGGTTCACGTATCGCACGGACATATCCTTATGTAAGTCACGCGGGTTTTCCCGACGTATTTCAAGACCATCACTCGGTATTCAACATTCTTTCTGTCGAGTGAACTGAGGCAGGGAAAAAGGATGAGCTACCGATGATTGAGGCTGTTTTGAAGAAACGATTTAAATTTGGGGACTTTCACATAAAACATGTAATCAGTTCGGGTAAATAAGCGATGTTTTAACCAATAAAGTCTAATGTACTAGTGAGGTCAGTTGGATGCCTGCTTGTTAGCAACCTGTAGGCTGTATTGTTTGTCTGCGTTTTGTTACGCGAAATATTCCAAAAAATCGTAGTTGAACAGTGTATTTAGGCTATTAGGAAAATTCACATGAAGGATGTTATTGGATTGTTTGGTCACGTTTCATGCTGTTGCATGACAGTACGCAGTAAAAACGGTTCCAGTTAAATCACTCGCCGACAGTCAGTCCTTAGATTCCCTAACCCTAATCTTGGTGTCCTTGTTGTTTGGAGGGTAGTACCAGACTATTGACATATCAATGAATATTCTATATTTATTCTCAACGATGTTACATATTAAACCTGAGTTGGTGTATATCTATCATCTTTTGGCATGATGAGTGAAATACTATTCTCAACACATTCAAGTCGTATGGTTAGACCGCAAAAAGTATTATGTGAATTACTTTGTATCTCTGTGTCCTTCCCGTTTAATTTCTCATTGTAGTCTAATTATACTCTCCCATCGCACATTTTGGGAGCTGTCCGTTATGTGTTTCAGTCACGACCATGACAAACGTATGAAGGTACAAAACGGTATTTCTTCCAAAGCAACAGGTATGATGTACCCGTCCGTTTTGATTGCGAGTCTGCACACGCTTCTGACTAGTAACTTATAGATAGCAAGACCTGCATTTATTCGTGCTCGTCTCAGAGCATGTTTTCCCATTCAACTGTCTAATGGTGAACTTGGGTTATTCTGTATTTACACTCGTTAAACCAGTGGTCGTCAGCGGTTAACAATTCGGTTGAGATTCAGATTCCATGTGTGTCATTTCAGAGCTGCAATTCTACAAAAAATTCGCAACATATTTCCGATTCACTGTTGCACTGACTTGTTGAAAGATGGCAGTCCATCCAGTTGACGTAATGAATAGCATCAGAAAGTTCCCCAGTGTATCCACATAGGCTGCCGCATTTTGATAACCATACCACTTCGCAAGTTCACTCAAACCAGTAACTGAAAGTGCATTCCAATCCACCACTGAGTGTTGGTAGTTGAACATCTGATTTAAACACATTTTATCCCTCGAGAGTTCATAAAAGTATTTCTGTGTATCCAGCACGTTTGGATTCCAGGTTGTAATCGTCATTAAACGGCTCAGCTTCTCATGGATGAGTCCAGGGAATATGAAGTTAGGTCTACCCTGAGCATCATTCAACTGGGTGCTGATTAGGAGGGAGTACACATCGAACTTTTCTATAAACCACTGAAGAATTTTCGTGCAGTGTCCGATGCATAGGTTGTAGAGGCATTCACCCCAAGCGTGAAATCAATTGTCGATGCGGTCCGTTAGTGTCGGACATCGCGCACAACTTTACGCTTATTTCATTCAGACTGGGCACCTAAACATCCTTGTCCGTTGGCTGTTTGTCTGAGGTGATGCCTGCTAAATTTCCAAACTCTGTGGTGACACTCAAACAGATTTGTCTAAACGCCAAAACTTTTAATTCCCAAGCCGTGACAAGTTACTCTCTCCCTCAGGTAGGATATGATGTAATGTCCAACGACATTTCCAGACGAGTGAACACTAATCAGTATTACCGTGAACAAACAACCCACTTCAGATAGTCACGTAATCTCTGTCGTGAATGGTTTCACGGCAACTGTAAAATATAGGACTTGCGAGAGCGGTAAGTATACAAAACACGCGACGGCTTGTAATCGCTTCTGACATCTCTGTGACTGGAGCATTTATAAAACCATTATGAAAGTGAAGAATGACCAGATGGAAGACGCGATTATTCCAATATTCAGTTGAATATCTCGACACGGTTGTGAGGTTTGGTCAAAGCTCACAGCGGGTGGATTGCGGACAACACGAGCGGCCGAACGAATCATCACACAACGAAATGGGGTGACAGGCTCGACATGACACGCAAAATCCACGACGAAAAGTGTCCGACAAACGTACAGAACTAGGCAGAAGTACACAGGATGTTTAAATGGAAATCTCACTGCGTTGTGGCTTGAAACTCCGGTTCATTAATGCGAGCGCGTCGAAGGCATGAGAATTTGCGAATTGGACAATAAAGATCATGCTTTATTGAACGTGTTGCCTCACGAAAGCGTACCCAAAGTTCCAGTCCCGGTCGTGTCAAGGATATGCACTACTGACGAGCTCTAATGAGAGTCAAACTCGAGTCTGGTGCTTCTTTTTGAAAGGGGTCTACGGGACTGTGACAGCTACGATCAATAGTGGGTGAGGTTAAATCTATATGAACGATTTATTGTAAAGTTACAAACCCATACTGGGACCCATTATTTAACGAATGAGTACCGGTATGAGACTAAGCCACCACTTGCTGTCTTTGGCTGTCGGTCTGTTTTCGTTCCAGTGTCAACAATGTTGACGTAGTGGCTATCTACATCTATGTGTCGGTTGGATGAATTCTGGGAATATAGAGCTTCTGGCACAAGCCGTTCCCCTTTTATTTTTGCCAGCGTGACCTGTCTGTACAATGGCATCATAGTCGCGAACTAGAGTCGGCTGGCTTATTATTGTTCGTGCACGCATGTGCACGGCTGTTTGCCTGTCTCTCCCACATATTGTTGATCACAACCAAGATACGGGATCGCATGGACCACGCCAGATTGTTCATATGGTTCCACACGATACATGGCGTTCACTCAAGTTGAACCGAGTGTTGAGTTCGGTTTGTGTAATGCCTAGATGCCCACTGGTTGGGGTATTCTTCGTGCTGCTCCTGAGGTTTGTGAATATATGATAATGCTAGTCGCGTCTTGTGTTCTGCCCGTTCCCTCCTAGTGGACCACCTGATAGACGTCTTTTGCGTGTCTGCATGTTGAAACAATGTAGTAGTTGCGTCTCAATTCACAGTTCTTCAGGAAGAAGATTCGTCTTACTACGGAGACACGAATAACCACACAAGCTTGCATACGTGCAGCAACAGACGACGAAAAATTGTAAGAGAAAAACGTGGAAAGAATTGAAACAAAAAGGTTCGCCACCCGACCTCTTTTCTCCATCATGTTAGACAGCGTCCCTACCGAAAGATGTTACTTGTCCCTCAACCATCAGTCAGGAAGCCGGGAACGCCCAACAGAATCAGGCTTCATCGTTAGTGTTTTCAGACTAGGAACCTAAGTCATAGAATGGCCATCACTCACGAAGGTGACACTCATGAGACGTGTCCAAACCAACAGATGGTGTAGAACGAAGTTATGCTCACGAGATAAAAGATTCTGTACGTCCCGAAGACACGTCGGTGAACCTCATCAATGCTGTTACCGTGTTCCAGCCACACACGACTGCTTCGAGAAAACTGGCGGTTACAAACGGACGTTCCGTGAACATCCTTGCGCGGAAACAGATTTTACAGTCATACGTTGACTTCTCACACAGTCACAGTGCATGCTTGGCTTTTCACAGGAAGACAGATATTACATGGGTACCACAAGTGATATAAGTTGGCAAGTAATTCGCCGTTTAGGTATACGCTTCTTGTTCTGAAGCATTCTATTAATATTAATTCTGCATCCATTACATGAACGTCCCGATTACCTGCTGACGTTCACCATCAAGAGTGAGAGTAGGAGTGGAAGTGTTGCCAAGTTCGTAACACGTTGCACTTAGAAGGTGGAGACAAAACCGTAGTGAAGAACTGAAGCCAGTTTGAGACGATCAAGACTCCCCACGAATCCACTTTGAGGAAACCAATATTTTCTGCATACATTTGTTCACGAAGTATAACGCCTAGGAATATTTATATTATATTTGCAATCCGTCGAAGCGCGGAGGCAATCTGTTGGCTTGACTCGAAAGCATAAGAAAAGGCCGAGCACAACCATTTTTATCACACTCCCCTACATCTCAAGATACAATAGGGTAAAGTTTCTGAGGCTGTGATGGGATGGGTTTGTTGTATCATCCGTCTGCGTGTTGCTACAACGACAGACGAATCAGAGTTGTCATATTATTGTGAGCAGTATGACACGACTCAAAGGCACGGAAACTAAAGGGCAGGTCTCAACATCAGGAAGGCCATGGGTTAGAAACATACATATGCACTATGCGGGATGCGTCACTAGAGAGAAGGTTGCTGCATTACGGTTAGAGATGTGGATACACGTCAGCCGTGCAAAACGGCGTCTGCGTTCGTTTTTCCGTAATTTCACGTCCTTTGTAATGGATGTCTAACGATAAACAACTCGTCGTGTCAGGCGTCTTTTGCGGTTATGACAATACCGGTAGGTTGAAGCATCTGCGTAGTAATTTGCAGCAGATCGCCTTATTAGTCGTGAGGGTGGGACTGGAAAACTGGGTTGTACACATCGAGCAGTTCATGGTCCGCTTACACGATTCATTATGTTAAAGCACCCAGTTCTCCTTATTATATCTAGTTCGATGAAGACCATAACCCAGACAAACTTAGTGGATGTTACAAACCAAGCTGGTGTTACATATATAATGAAACCTTGGTAACAACAAACTTATCATTCAACGATATCAACTTACTCATCGTTCAAAGTGCTGTCCAACAGCACTTTTGGAATTGTTTAGTTGAGCAGATCCTCGATATCGCTTTGTGCGACAAACGGCCAATAACTAGTTCGAGTCAGCTGCCAAAAAATAATGTTACAATGAGCGCTGGTCAATTGTTTGGCACTTAAAACTGAGTAATGGTAACGATCAGGAGCTACAGCTAATGACCAAGTAGCTTGTTAGCATCGGTCATCTCGTTTACGCCATGAAGAGTATGAACAAGGTTACAGCGTCTTAACGAACAGTCATTATAAACATAAGACGGTTAAGTCTAACCATGTGGCACGGGTGGTTTGAGTCACCGTTCACCACGACAGTTACGAGTATTCTAGAAAACTTTACCTGAATAAAAAGGGAACGAAAGTAACCGAGGCAGTGATCTGCAGGGTGACATATCACTTGTTGCGACACGCTGGATGACGACTTTGATCAATGAACAACAAAGCGTTCGTGTTTGACACTGATGTCTAACTACCATGCAACCGTGGTGAAATTTCCTAATTTGGAGAAAAAGAAGCGGGAGGGCTGTTGCTTAACTCACAACCCCCTACGTCAAAAACTTCAAAAACTTGACGTGCTTACATCTAGCAACTCGTCATTAAAGACAACAGTACATCAACGTTTTTCGCTGATGTTTAAGTGCCATGCAATCACGGGGGAAATAAAGGGAGAGTACTTGATTACTGAAAATAACATTTTCATCCAAACACTCAATATGAAAGTGCCTTGCAAACAAACAACCGAGTTGAAGGACATTTTTGGAAGTCAAAATTCCCCTCGCTTGATCCTGCTGCACTCTACTCCGTGAACCCATCTAACTAGACGCCTGTTATTCCCACAACCCGTGTCTAAAGATACTAATTTCTCCACCCAGCCTTCCTCAGTCATTGAACCTCACTCATCCGCCCGCACACCTATTGTTATCTGTCAGTCTCACCCTCCACACCCTTGTGAAAACGCCTGAAGGCGGTTAATGTTTTTTCCCCTGAGCAACAGGGTCTCGCAGCCACTAAGTAACACGGTCCTCACAATCGTCTTACACAAACGATCTTTAGGTTACAGAGAGAAGCCCCTCTGTCGCCACACCTGTTCTAGATTGGCGACGACCGCCCTAGCCTTTGACGAGATGGGTTTTATCCTTTCCCTGTACCTTTGCCGCTGCTGCCAAAACTTCCTAAGTACATAAACCGGCCAACATTCAAAATTTCATCACCCAACATGAGATCTATAATCAGGATGGTCTTGAGAAAATACAGACAAAAGAACGCTGAATCAGTATAATACGGTAGATTTAGTATATATTCGATTGCTCTGTTTCAAGAACAAATGATTCAAACAATGGTAACGTTTAGGCTGTTTAATCCTAATAGCTTCCATCCCGTCTAACGTATTCATCTACACAGCAGGTGATTCGCTGATTCCTCCGTCTGAGGACTTGTGCTGCTGCTGCACTTATGATCTGCTACGGTTGATAGTGCATCGCGCGAGATGCAAATCATTCCGATCAGGAATTAGACCCCAAAACTCCCAAGTGGTCTGCTGGTTCTGCATGACCGATCGCGTGCGAACGGAGGGGATGAGACTCTTTCTATCATGATCAGGTCATAATAGTGAATCTGAGGTTCATGGAACCTTCTGAGATTGACATTAACAAACTACACCGTCTAGTAAATAAACCGCAATTTATAGAATAAGAGAACTTTCGAACAACGCCCGAATTTATTTGCAAACGAGAACACGAGACACTAAACTACATACTGAACAACTGTCAGATAACACTTAATTCAAATGCCAACCCAGTGACGCCCTTAGGCACATTCGAACACGTAAACCGCGGATTCGTTATTTGCTTTCAGGTAAATTCGGCTGCTGCTAACAGCTTTGTCGGGGACGAGTGCCGTGCGCAGTGGATAGGTCAGTCGTGGAATTACTTGAGGACAGACATTGGTAAAATTGAACACCGCACCGTAATCCGCTTTTTGCTTGAGGAACGCGATAATGAACGGTGGATAGCCCGTGGCCGTTCTTGTAAACAACTCGACGCCTTCCGTATTTTCCTGCGAGGGATAAAGATGTACGGTATGAACGATGTTAATTCATGAAATGATTGTCTATAATGTTACGAAAAACAATTTAAAAGGCAGCTTACAGCCACGCTCGGATAAGCCTGTTTGAAACAATCAGTGTGGAAGGACGCAGCGGTATTAATATGGAAACCCGAAGTCATATACCAATCTCGATCACGCAGAATGTTCTTGTCTACAATTAGTAACCTGCAACAATTAGTCCGCAGTATGCCCACATTGGTAGGCACGACAACCGGGGTGGCTTAGGTTCGATATTTAGCCGCTGAGGTCACGTGTAAGTATCGGTGGAAATTCAACCTTTACCCGTACGACACACTTCGCTTTTTCTGAAGAACAATTAAGCATAAAGAGACAGCTGTCTTATCACATTGCACAATTTTGTCTTCCCTATATTTGGTACAGTTGGACAGAGAAAATCGATTCGCGATATTGCAACGTACGGATACGCAACGAGTAGACCACCGGCGGCTTGTTGGAAGCGGAGTTCTTCACGCGAGAGCGTTGTGCAATCACTGTGGATGATGCACTGGATCTAGTTAAGGGCTCACATGATATCAGCAAGTTACTTTTGAATCTGAATCAAGTTCACTTAAAGTTGAAATTATTAGATGTTCTATTTATCCGTAGACCAAATGGTGCTCTAGGGTGATCTCTACGGTACAAGCCTACGTGGACAGGTTAACACATGTAGTTTGAACGTCTATGCTGCATGAATTTTATTGATTCGATTTGACTTGAGTGTAAAAGTATGATGAAAACGCATTCAAGTAGGCAATAAACACAGTACTGTCCACAATAAACAGGTTGACAAGTGCCCTCCAGGCCAATCAAAACCTACTACCATGAATCAAGAAACATACCACACATACTTCACTAAAAAGTTTGAGAAAAACATCACCCAGAATCATAATTCACTGGGAATTTTCATTTCTCACGGTACCCGGGAAAAAGCGACTAAGGAACACCTTGTTGCTGCACTGCGGGAAAGCAATCACATCACAAGATTACAGAGCACAAAATCCCTGTGTACTCTATGATTATGATTGAGCACTTTAAATTTACCACGTCTGACCACTAAATAGTAAATAGTAAGTTAAAAAGGGGCCGGCTGAAAAGTCTGTGGAAATGCGGAGGCTGCGATAAATTTCGAGCGGTGCACAAATTATACCTTACCGGCTAAAAAGCTTGTGCAGTTACGGTAACAGCAACATAGAAAGGGTATACTGACAACTAGATTCTACAATGTAAGGTAACGTGCTCCCAAGTGACTGGAAGCGCGATTTTTTGTACATGCCGAAGGACGACACCAAACCTCATCCGTAGCAAAGTACATAATCCGAATTAGAAGTTGAGCAAAAAAGTTTATGAACCCAGCCGTGGTTTTGGGCATCGAAAGAGGTATTGTCGGGTTTGCTTCGGTCCTGGCTATTGGGATCCACAATCCCTTGTGCGGTTAAAAACAATTCGTTCAGATACCGCGGCCAACTTGCTGGTCTTTTTTTTGATTGTTAGTTTCCACATTTTCTCCTTATGCGTTTGCCAACTTCTGTAATTTGTGACTCCAGCACTGTGGATCGTTGTCTAGCTATTTGGGATGATACATGAAATCATACCAGAGGAGGTAATACATGATTAGTTTCTTGACACTGTACCAACCGCATTCAAAAGGGGAAACGTGTCCTAAAATACTGTCTTTGTAGGCTTGGCGCAACTGATTTCAAATCAGTAACACCGACTTCAAAACTGACCACTACAAATTGTCCTGTCACTCACCGAGTTACCAAGTTCGAGTTCTTCAAATGCGCCCCACAAAAGGCTTGGTTTTTGACGTAACTGGACCAATTGTTCAACCATATTAAATGGCGTGTGTCCTCGACCAAACGAAAGTACCGACTAAAAAGTGTAAGACGAGAGAATTGAGTACGTAGTGTAAAAAAGAAAGTCAAAAATTTGTGGACTGGGCCAGCTTTCAGCTTTACCAAACAATTACAGTAAAGTACTGTTAACTTCCTTCCAAGTCCAATGGCTCTGTAAATGCACCGTCTTCATATGTGGTGACGGTTA
Organism: Paragonimus skrjabini miyazakii; assembly: GCA_014338405.1. Lineage (NCBI taxonomy): Eukaryota > Metazoa > Platyhelminthes > Trematoda > Plagiorchiida > Troglotrematidae > Paragonimus > Paragonimus skrjabini miyazakii. The sequence goes on from JTDE01002388.1 coordinate 109,033, forward strand.
ACTGGGCCAAGGATGTCTTCCCAGAACGTTCATGAATAACGAGTAGGTTTTACTTTGACTGTAATGAAGTTGTGTAAATCGGATACCAGAAGTAGGACATCCAATAAACAACTGCGAACTGACAACGTGATCTTTTCAGCACTTTCGAAATAAAACGCACAACAATCTTTATGGCTGCAGTTAATATTCGTAACTATTTAAACTTGATTTAGCTGAAAACAGTCGACCACGAATCGTGCGTAAATGCAAACTTAGCCATTATCCGAATACGGGATAAATAGATTGTTTGGTTGCGACATATTTTTTTCGACCCAGTTGGTAAGCAACATTTAGATACCAAACTGAGGAACGACTAGCTAAAGGAAACAAAAGCTAACTCTAATTCAGCTTAGGAACATAGGAAGAACGGTTCTGCGATAATAATAACAACTTATTCTTTGTAGATATATGTGAAAATACACCTGTTTAATTCATCAGTTTTGTGATAAACGGTTTGCCAATCACCCAAAAAGCATGAATTATATTTCACGGTAATCGTTAAATCTATTACCTCAACCGTTTCGGAAACGCCAAATTCCTTCAGGTAAGCCTTGAACGTATCACCTGATAGAGCGGATGAGAAACCCAATCCAGACTGGTCCCATGGCATAGGCAGTTGACAAACTAATTCACTATCTCTAACAGATAGATTCGGAAATGGAACCTTTGACATTGGATAGATATTTTGGGGAGGTGTTATTGTGGGTGTGATGCTGACTGCCAACTCGGATCCGTAGTACAAAAGGGGTGTACCTAAGATTGATAGAAAGCAGAAAGGAAATCAACTGTAAACGCGATGTTGCATGGGACCGGAGAAGTACGCATTTGCTATTTCAGGATATTATAGACACTGTAAAACTAAGCATTATACCCAATGATCTTTGCATCGTACAATGAGTTAAGCGGTAGTACATACAAGTGGTTCGGACAAAGAGTATTTACCATCATCATCGACACCAAAGACAGCAATACATCGGTGGTTCTCTATGATTTTTGACTGTCACACAACCGTAAAGAAAAAAGCGAGAAGAAATAAGGGCAAGAAAAAAAGAGGGAAGGGATAGAGACCCAACCGCCAAAAGCAACTTGGTTATGCCCAAACATCCAAATACCTAGAAGCCTACACCTTGCATTTGCTAACGCCTAACAACATGCCTACAGAATGAGCCAATGCAACTGTCAATGTTTCACGTATATTTGCAAGACGTAATCACTGAAGAAAGTCACGCACACGCCCCAACGAACACTCGGTGAGAATGAGTTTGGTGTGTTCTAAGTTGCCTTAGCTAATGCATAAGCAGCCCAGATTTGATCCCACAAGACTATCGTGCTGTTTCTTTTTGAGTAGGCTAGAACCATTTCGACCTTGAAGTGTTTTGCGTATAGTTTTGGGAGATGAGAAGGGGCATCTAATTCAAAAATATAACGTATATGGTAAAAGCTTCTTCGACGGGTCTCTTTCCTCTGGGAGTCGCTTCGTGCGGAAACATTGTAAATGTAATCTTACGTCGACTACAAAACTCAAGATATCCAGTTTGAGTCCAACCTATCATTAAAAAAATCCTATTTGGCCGTTTGACTGAAAAAGTAACCCAAAAGTTGGTGTTAAAATGAGTTTTAAGCTGACAATCGTCATTTTCAACTTACCAGCAACCTCATATTTTAAATAAACACAGTCACAAGCATCACCATCTTGCACCACCAACCCTTGAATTATAAGGCTTATCATGAGGGTATTTGGATTCTCATTTACAAACCCAACGAGTGATTTCGTAGTAACCGGAACAGACGAAACAACTCATAAATTTGAGACTGCGACCTTCAAGACACGCTGTAAAACCTCGATCTACTCGTTTACTGATTTAGAAACGTCGTTTAAGATAAGCTGATCGGCATTCGAACAGGCATGCTAAAGCTGACAATACCTAGACATTTTGTAAAGTTTTCTGTGACCCACAACTACAAGTCGAACGGCGGATGGGACGCACCGATTAACAGTTCATCTGTACGTGCGAACCCCTGACATTACATTACAGCCTTAGCTGTGTTTCACGGTGGATGAACTATTCCTCATTAACCGAAGATGGTCGATAGAAAGACCAGGTTTCATTAACGTCACAAGGCGATTAGTTCTGATGAACCTCCTTCAGTCTCACAAACAGGGAATGTGCACCAATCAGGAAACTGGCTATTCTTTTGCGGAAGCTCTGAGATGAATAATCCACCACAAACGGAACTCAGTTACATTCATCTTTGTAATCAAGAACAGGCCTCAGGAATTACACGACAATAGTCCAAATCGGGATATAATTTCATTAGGCCTGTTGACAACTGTGGTCCCTTGAAGGCTGACCGTAACACGTAACAGACAAACCGGATTCCGCTCTGTCCGTGCATACACTAGTGGAAACTGAACGATTTACTAAACGTAGAAAAGGATCATACCGACAAAAGGTTAAAACGTATTCCTTGGGGGATTTAGTGATGGATAACAAGGTTACGGAGGCTACAGACCGGGTTATATATTTAGTAAGTTTCGCTAGCAGTGGCGCAGATACAGGCAAGGAAATAAAAGCTCGTGCCCCGGAAAATATTGCGATATTCGCTAACCTAAGTAATCCCTAGCAATAGAGGGCACCTCTCTGGAAAATAAAGGTCGCGCACACAAGGCGACCGTGAGGGCTACAAACATCAGCCGTTCAGATTAGAAGATTTGAGCCGTTTTCGGGCAGTTAACCATTAACTGTCACAGCGAGACTGGACCTTGACGCGGTGTGACGGCTTGCGCATCTCAATGGCCTATTGGGCTGAACTGGACGGTGTAGCCACCACACCGAAAAAGCCACTCATGCCAGGCAGACCAATAGGTAGAGGTCTGACAAACCAGTCTCCTGGTCCTTCAGGTTGAGGGTTGG
>JTDE01002388.1:113366-125277 GCA_014338405.1 Paragonimus skrjabini miyazakii
TGTCGTTCTTATTGGAGCACGTACTTGGACTCAGACCATGCATTGGTATGTTGTCGATTTGTTCTTACTTTTACTGGTCAATGACCTCACCAACAGCAACGACAGGCTGTTGAGAAATTGGCTTTACCATCGGTAAAGCATAAGTACCAAACCAGTTTAGACAGCTGCCTTAGCGGTACACACTCCGAAGATCCTAATAGCTGTTGGACACAAATCTCACAAGCTATTCAGAAAACAGGTACTAAAGCATGCGGCACAGGGGTGCATAAGTTGAACAAACATTGGATCTCAGATAAATCTCTGAAGTTGTTAGAAGCCAGGTGGAAGGTTCCTCCTGGTAGTACAAATGATAAATCTAGAAGAGATCCGCAGGAAGCTGAAACGGAGTCTAAAGGCTGATCGTGAGGCTTGGTTAGTGGAAAAAGTTAAGGAAATGGAAACCGCCTTTGCTTCAGGGAACACCAGCAAACTCTTTAAGCTGATCCGTGCTACTGGTCCCAGGCGACCGTCTGTCAGTGAAGCTATCAGCGAGGCAGATGGCATACTAATCTATAATAAGTCAGGAAGGTTGGAGCGTTAGGTAGAATACGCTGAGGGTCAATTTAGCTGTCCTACTGCTTCTACCGTGCTGCCTCCACAAACTTCTGATGTAACGACCTGGTCGGTAGATTTAGAACTACCCAATGAGACTTAGGTTCGCATTTGCATCTTGGCTCTCAAACGTAATAAGGCTGCTGGTCCAGATGATCTAGTTCCAGTACTTTTTAAAGAAGGTGGAAAGGTGTTAGTCGAGGCATTGACTCAGCTGTTTCAACTTGTGTGGATGACAGAGACCACCCCTCCGTGCTGGGGTCACGTGATAATAGTTCTTATATTCAAGAAAGGTATCAGGAGCTCTTGTGAAAACCATAGGAGAATTAGTTCGGGAGTTAAACATTAGAGAAGAACAGGCAGGGTTTCGTCCTGGCCGGGGATGTACAGATCATATTTTTACCCTTCGTCAAATTTTGGAGCAGCGTCATATATACCGCCGATCAACAACTGCCATATTCCTCGACTGTAAAGATGCGTTCGATCCGGTGTATCGACCAAGTATGTGAACATACTGTCGGCGCTTTACTCCCATACTTCGGCTCAGGTTGGGGTTTACGGTGAGCTGGCTGACAGTTTCAGCATCAGGAGCGGCGTTCGTCAAGGCTGTCCCCTTTCACCATTTTTATTCAATTTCGTCATGGACGAAATAATGGAGGACTGTCTTCGACATTCAAACGATGCCGGTGTGAACAACCTACCTGGTGGAAGGCTGGCTGATCTTGATTATGCTGACGACAATGTGTTGCTGTTTGACAACTTCCAGGCAGCACAAGCAACGCTGAACGCCATTTCGCGTTCTACTAAGTACTTCGGAATGCGCTTTGCAGTCTCAAAATTCAAAGTGCCTCTGCAAGATCGCTGTGATTACGTAGATTTAATGTTAGATAATGAAGTCATGGAGGTTGTTGACCCGTTTTTATAGCTGGGAAGCTGCATCAGCGACAGCGGCGGAGGTGTGGAGAATGAAATAGGGGCGCGTATTTTCAAGGCTAGGACGGTGTTTACTAATTTGAGGCACTTGAGGCGACAGAGGTATCTCTGTGAAACTCAAGGGTCGCGTATATCAGACAACAGTGAGGGTTGTATTACTTTACGGTAGCGAAACCTGGTCGCTCACGGTAGAGGACGTGAACCATTTTCAGGTATTTGACCACTGATGTCTGCGTTCAATCGCTCTTATCTGGTGGCACCAACGAATGAGCAACGAGGAGGTTATTAGGCGGGTGTTTGGCACTGATTATCAGACGAGTTCTTTTACTCAGTCACTACATTTGCACAGACTTAGATGGCTAGGCCATGTGCTAAGGATGCCAGCTAGTCATCTACCACACCCAGCACTGTTTGCCGACAATGCGGCCGACTGGCGCAAGGTGGACAGACGTTGACCTGGCGTAGACAAATGAAGTTATTCACGAAGGAGTTGGTCACTGTTGATCGGGTTCGTCTTTCGCGCTGGGGCGCTCGCGACTCACAGTCGGTGGCTTGAGACGTTAGGTGAGATGGCGGCTTATCGAGCTCAGTGGCGTGAATGTTGTCGTTGTTTGACCGAGTTGTCTGTGAAGTGAGTGCACTTAATGACGCGGAGCAGTGAAAGTCGTAAGGAAGCTGTCTTGCTGATGACGCCTTACTTCCACTTACAGCTCCGTTGTTTGTTCGCAAGGTGTAGGCGCTTCGATGTTGTATGTTTGTATATAGACGTAGGTATTTTTAGTAGTTAGGTCTCCTACCCTCTCCTTTTTTCTTCTCTCTTCCTAAACAGGGTTTGTTTTTTCTTCTTCCTGGTTGTGTGGCAGTTAAGCATCAGTGTGAACCACTGATGTATTGCTGTCTATGATGATGATGAGTTAACCATTAGTGTTTGTCTCTGATCGCTATCCTCGGATGGCTCTAACAGATAAACAACGATGAGGTAAGGAAAGAAAATTTGGTGGTAAATGTCAGATGAGGTCCTTTGTTCACTTTTTGAATATTCATAAACTCAGATGGCTACGCAATGTAGTCAAGAAGCCAGATAGCCATCTGATACACAGAACACTTTCTGTCCGCGCCGAAATCAACCGCAGTCAAGTGCTAGGGGGATAGACGACCTGGCGGACAAAAATGAAGCCGTCCTGTGGTAATCTCGTGAGGAGATGTCCGTAACCATGATGGGGATGAAATGGGTAAAAAGTTCTGAACGAGGAGACAAATATTTCAGGTCGGAGGTTTTACGGACACTAGCGGGCAATGGACCTCGATGGTGACAACGTTGAACTTGACATATGAAACGAGTTAAGCAGTCACGAGTGGAATAAAGATGCAACTCTCATGGTGGTCGTACGGAATAAGCTCATTTGCAGTCGGTTTAGGCACTGATAAGAACAATTTCAGTTTGGAGTATGTGGTGAGGGTCCATATTGGGTCCCAATGTTGAGTGATAAATATAAGCAGCAAAGAAGGTTGTGGACTATGCTACGCTATATTTAGCATCAATACCAATGAACCAGAGTCGTCCTGGACCGAGCCCACAAGGTGATGGAGTTCCAATGTAGCTAATACGAAGCGTTCAACTTTAAACCTGTCTTTTAGTTAAGGTAGAACGATTCAGTTTGATAACCCGAAGTGTGCTGACTATAAACAGAAACAGTAAATGGTGACGTTTAAAAAGATAGCCCTTGGTGACGAACTGAAGCATCGGACACAACGGCCGACTAAAACGCATCAACTTGATCGCCGGTCTCCGAGAACAAGAATGAATAGCAATCATCCTACTGGCTTTAGACTCCATGGCTGGACAGAAGAACTACACCAGATGTTTCCCTTTTGGGAGATCTTCAAGCTACTGGGTTACTTCTGTTGTACTCCTTCGCAGGGTTCGCTGAACACTCTGGACGGTTAGATCCCATTCGAAGGGTGTAAATACCAACTCAATGGTCGTTGGCCTTCAATAAAACATGAAATATGCCTTCTGCAGATGCCATGTGTGTCAGACCATTCAATTAAATAACCGGAGGGAAGTCGCTTAAACTAACTTTCTAATTTGGTTAGGATGACCGAAATGAAGCTATAAACAAAACATAAAAAATCGTCTCACACTGTTAACATGTGCTGTGTGTGGATGTGTCAACATAGGACGTTTCTCACTGTACCGAGTGCAATCACTATGAATGGACGTTTACCATTTCTTTTGACAATCTGTTCTCAATCTCTTTTGCAGGGCACTGATAACATAGACGACGATACGAATATAGCACTGAATGCTGATGTGCTTGCCACTGTTTTTTGTGGTACATCTGACGTCTACTTTCTTGGATAACGCCACCCCAGTAAGTAAGCCAAATCATACACTGCTGCTTTACTTGAAATTAACGATTTCTGGACCCTTAGCTCCCAGTAAGAGTAAGTTAATACTTGCAGTAAGATAAGCAGCTTTGGGTAGTAACTTTGAAACGCCGACAAATTCGGAACGCTGTCCTCCGAAGGTATGCACTCAAAGACCAAGCTTCGTTATCCCACTGACGTGCGCATCTACCGTTGGCGCTATTTCATTCGTCTTTTAGGGATTCTGCAGCACCGTCATCCGGTCAAACAGATGTCACTGTCGCTCTACACAACAGGGCCAAAGCATCTCCACTGGACTCGAATCTAAGTGACGGTCGGTTGTCCGCAGCGAGACTAGGAGGTTAATGTAGAACAGATATACTAGATGACATTTGCGTCATCTGTTGTATATATGCATTCCCTAAAAGATTTCAAAATGAAGGTGGCTAAACATATTTTATCACTGTCTTCATGGTCTTTTTATTGCATTTACCGACAGCAGCATATTCATGTTTGACATTTCTGTTCAACTGACATAGCAGTGGAAACGAGGGAAGGCAAACCCAGAATTTAAAAGTGGTGCGTGAAGTACAAAACGTGTATTTAGATTTGAGCGATCAACATCAAGGTCCTTACGCCTTGCAAGTGAAGATAAAGCAGTATTTGCGAATCAGTAGTTTTGCAGATGTCACTACCATTCGTCAACGAGTACACTCATTTTATAGATAAATCAGCCAAATAGTGGCAATATTTTAGTCTCTGAACCTCACTGGTAATCACATCTTACACCTACAACCACTGACTATGTGAGCCAAGAGAAATCTAATCTGAGAGACGGATCCAATCTACCATTGCTGACCTGCTAGTGGCTGTCTTTCTTCATCTCTTCCATAGCACCTTTTGACAATTTCATGGGACACCGGTATAAAGTGCTCCGTGTGGGAGACGGTTGGCTTGCATCCTTAATACTGGTTCGAATATCACTTTTGTATTATCAAATATTGCACGAATGAAACAGCTTGACTCGCATTACCAAAATACGCCTCTTAAGCTCATTGGTACTTACTCATTGGTGTTACATGTCGTGCACTTAGAGACAATATTGTGATTTTAGCCGGAGGCTTCAATGTCTGAACTGAACGCTAGTATTTAAGAGAGAAACTGAAAGAACCAATGCGCATTGCATAACCTCCGCTTGGATAACGGGAATGGACTACTGAGTTCGCACTCAGGATATCAGCTGTTTATCGCTAATGACAACTTTCGTCAGTAGATGCGTCAATTTGCCATCTGGCGTCCTCTCTGTTCATAAGGAGAGTGGAGTCAGATTGCAAGCACCGCAGTTAACACCACATGGCGAAGTTGTGAGCAATACTACCTACCTTATCGGCTGATCCATCACCTTTTTAACCAGGAATGAACTTAAGTTGAAGTGCATACGTTTTGGTATTGCCTCATAATGCAAACCTAAACAGACTGATACCATAATCGATACGGCAGCCACGAGCCTGACCAAAAGGTATTGTAGCTCTGGCCGCCGCTCACTTCAACAGTGACGTGGAATATCCTAGAAGAAAACGTTACTAGGAAAGGTGAAGATTAATAAAAGAAGACTAGACGGAAAAACTAGAAATGGTATGGATGCAGTTACTTTATTGAATGCGACACACCGCCATCTTGGATAGCATTTCTAACTAGCGGTTTGAGTGATCACGAGGACCTCATACAGGCAAGCGACACTTATCCACTTTGCTCAATGAAACAGTCAGGGTGTTCGTATTTCGTGACCACCTTTTTGCTTGACCATCATTTGGTTTCATCCAACTGCTGGTGGTCTCAGTATTCGACGCCCGGTACGGTAAACGATTAAATGTCAAACGGAGTACGTGACTCAACCATCACAGGCTGTGCAACGTGAGTAGCTGATCAATTGATCACGCATCCCGAGTGTTCCGGAATACGCGCAGGTGAACGGCCGTGTTAACTACGCAAACAGTTCACTTAATGTGGGCTAATTGGCAGAGACAGCGATGGTCAAACACAGCAAGTCTGTTGATATCTTCGCTGCGAACAGGCCAAGTTCCCAATAAAGCAAAACAGAACGTACACAAGCACTGTATACTTTTCTTTTTAACGATAATAGAACTTATTTTCGAAACTACAGATGATGCCGTTTGGCAAAGACAACTCGTGCTTTTGCTACCCTCGTTGATATCTCATCACCAATATTAAAAGCTGACAAGATATTGTTATCCAAATGTGTGAAACTGTCCATAATCTAAGGCGGATTACCTTCAATGAAGACAGTAGGAGTGGAAATGCCCCAGTCCTGAAGCAACACTGCACTTGAGGGTGCGAAGCTCATTTTATACAAACTAGGGCGGTCACCCACCTTGCGCAACGTGGTCTGCATGTCGTCAGTAGAGAAGATAGATAAGACAGTGCCATCCATTTACTCCAGATCGGTCAACCGAGTGCCAGGAAGAAGCCCAACACAAAGATCACTAAACTCCCCCAATGCACCTCTTAGAATGTTGCCCAGCATCAAATTAAACAAGAAGGAAATCGAACACCTTCAATGAACACCACGAGACGTGATAAACGCCCGATACAGTTGTCCATAAACTCTCAATCTGCTAGCATAGTGAGCATACAGTGACCTCAACAGATTCACGAATTTCCCTTGTACTCCCTTGCGAAGAAGACAGCTCCAGAGAACGTTACGAGCAACCGAATCAAAAGCAGCCTTTCAGTCTAAAAAAACAACCACGACCGTCGGATGCCAATATGATTACCGACGTTCCAAGATCCGTTGCAAGGTAAAAATATGATCAACGCACCCTCTACCGGATCCAGCCGTATTAGCCAACTGCGAAACCGAGCTTGCCAAGTGACAAAGCTCTGCCACACCTTGGACGTGCCTACAAAAACTTATTAGCTCAATTAGTTAAAGTTGTTGTGTCAATACATTGTATGTATTTTACCAAGCACGTTTGTTAATACCGCCTGGAAACCAGCAACAAAAGGTACACCTTCCTGTGAGGCTGGATACCTTGAAAGGTACACAATTTGAGAAACATAGTGGTAAGAAGGTGCAAAAAAGATGAAATTGACTTTCGTGTCCGGTTTGTAGGAAAGATTTCATTTACCCATGACTTAGTGCTGAATCTCCAAACAATAGTTTGTGGAGCGGACGGTTCAATGGTATATAACGTATAGAGACGGTTCGAGGGATGAGCGGAACATTAATAATCGCAATTCAACCTGTCCTTCGCGCCAATTTTACTCTGTTGTAACCTCAGTCGTGCCGTACGATCCAGGTTCACAGGCACACATAGAAGCAAAGATCGGAAAAGAAATATAGATAATCAAACACCATGAGCCACTCGGTCAAATCAAACTTCTTTCGGCTCTTTTCCAGGGTGGTGAGGAAGTGCCCATTGAAGAAGTCTTCTCCAGGACTTGGAACGCTAGGAAGGTTCTTCGCCCAATGTGAAATCAACCGTCGCTCCCATTTTACAGAAGAGTCTGTCTAACGATTCCACTAACTGTGAAGGAATCAGTTTGACTTCAGCCGCACCTACGCTGGTTGGATTTACTCCGTCCAGAAGTTCATCTGAAAAGCGTAAACAATAGTCGTGAAAACCACGGATGGATTGCTGGAATACACCTCCCTCCTTCACATGCTTAAACATCGATACGTCTATCAGCAGCCGAAAGCGGTCAAGTTTACTGATATCAGGATGGCCTTTGATTTTTCGGACGAAGCTGATCTCTGGAACAAATTGTTAAAGAATGAGGTAGCTGATAAGTGTGTCAGCTCCAAAGGAAATATAGAACCCGACCTTAAATAGAGTCAGTATATACGGCAGGCTATCGCCACCCTTCCAAATCTTTACATAAATATTTCAGGGCTGTTTTCTCTCATGTTAACTTCGCAACTGACGATGCTCCAAATAAAGCACAGCACTAGAATTGTAAAATCAGTTTTAAATCAGAAACGTTCGTATGCTGTTTATTTTTCACAATTGTATGGTGACAACACCACACAATAGGACGCAATGACGTACGTTGAGAAAAGATGAATTAGTTTCACTTTATAAAGTAAGATGGCTCGGATATGGTCCACATACACACATTAATCACGTACCACGTCAAGCTTTATTTATACCCCCCGAGGGCTGTGAAACGGCGTGGTGAACTGTCCACTGTTTGGTAAAGGGGTATGAAAAAACAGACATCATGTTTGGCACCCGCTGTCCCTACTCAACTCCTTGGTAAGAGCTTAAAGATGTTGTCATTAGCCGGATAATAAATGGTATGGCTGAGAGCCGTAGCCTGTGGCTGTGCTGTTCGTTATCGTAGCTTCCTTTGGTTATCATAATAAGCATATTTAAGAAAGGCAACAAATTCTAATAGAATACAACAAAAAAGCCAGAGCAGTGTGTGACGTGAAATTGACAGGGAAATCTTTAATTTTTTGTTACCGTCATACTTGATCCGTTTGTTATCTACTTTTAATGGTCCTAAACTGACATTCGGTTTTCTTCGGACCGGGGCAAACAACCAATACTAATGGGATTGTTAGAAATCCGTAACAGCCGGGACCGACGGCAAACAAAGGAACGCTTTACTTATACAAAGAAAAGTTAAAGAATATCGTGAATTATGGTAAGAGTTGTCACAACCAAGAAACGATTGACTCTTAACATTAGTAGATTGAGTAACATCAGGCTACCATAGTTTTGCTTCAACACGGGTTAAGTGATCGCCATCCAATCGCACAGCGATAAGCCATGACCGTTCAAACAATCAGATGAAACGAAACCTCAGTAACCTTGGGTCAGTTGGTCTATTGATGGTTTTCCTTGTTTACATAAAAAAATAAAAGACGCGAACGCATGAACTATTGACTGACTGATTCACACAGCAATGGGAGCGACCCTACTTATTTGTTGTTCCGACTGTCATATGTACTTTTTGCTGTGAACTCTCGTGTGATTAAACATTTGTTTGAACGAACAAGGATACTGCCGCGCGTTCACCCATCACTCCGCTGTATTATCGTTTCGTCTTATTACTCACATCTGCACTTTGCTTGTCGACAATGCACGCCTTGTTTTTTTTTGCGTTATTCTTAAACAGTCGTCCTCGATTTGCCTGATCCTACACAGTACACTAAAAAGCTTTACATAAATGCTTGAATTTGGTAGCAATAAAGTGACGGACTTCCACAGACCACCATGGTACGAAATAATGAGGTCTGAAATACCTCATTACAAGCAGCATAAAACCGAGTTACAGAACTTACAAGGAGTGTACCATCGATGTAGACGTCCGCATACAACACGTGAGAAGTCGGAAAGTTGAACGAGTGCCATAAACACACCCAAGTCGACAACAAATTTCAGTGTTTACTCAGTAATTGTTATCCCAACCAATTATAACTAAACAGCATGCGACAACCACACACGCCATTACTGCACTAAAATTATCGTGAAATTGGGTGCTTAACTCAAGCAAAGATATAAACTCACCAGGTAAAAGAAAAATAGAAGCCAACGAGATAATATCCGCATGACATGGATCACTAGGTGATGCGGTAATCAGTGCCAGAGATGATTTGAATTGACCAGTAACATCATTGTACGATTTAACTGAAGACACTTCCCAGATTTTACTTGCAGGGGACACTTTCCTAGGGAAAGATAATGAGGCAAGATCAAACTCACCATCCACGATATTTGGCAAACTGACGGCTGACAACCATATGCGCTGCAGGTGCGTCCGAAGTCCCTAAGAAATCCAGCGCTATATCAGGCTTGTCTTGCAGACCAAATCCAACATCGCCCGTATCCACAGCAAGCAACCTGGTCAAGTTAAAAACCGTGAAATCAAACGACATACCTCTGTCTGCTTGTAAAAGTTGAAACATAATCAATAATCTTCCTAACCTTTTGTACAAACTGAACACTTCCATTTGTGAAAATTTGGCTTGACGGGAATCTATCGAACCACTTATTTGATGAAGAATTCTAGATTTTGAATGTAGAAAATGTTGGAAAACTTACCGCGATGGCGCTGTTGGGAACATCTGTGCCTCCAGAAAAATCTTCGACATAAAACGCAGCATTTGATAGTAAGATTCCATCGGCACCTTCTTTTAACCAATACTCGATGACATTCTGCGCCAAATTAGGTTTAAAAAACAATTACCGTTAACGACAGGAAAACACTGTCAGACGTTAAATTAAGGTCAACTGCATTGTCATCGCTCGCTGAGTAAAATGAGCCGCCAGCAGTCTTCACTACGGCAGGCACACCCGCCCTTGAAATCTAAAAATGATAGCTGACAAGTACGATGAATTACCAAGGCTTCATTGGTTGACACTTGCAAATAAGACGGTTGACTAGCCCAGGAGTTTGACAGAGATATTGAATTGAAGTCCAGCGTAACGACGACCTCGACGCCTTTCCGATGAAAGGCTTTGATCAAAGTCCGGAAATCGTCCATGCTGCCCAAAGCGGTATCTACATCAGTGAAGTTTTCAACCAGTCCCAGTCTGTTTTTGGTATTTGTATAATGTCCAGAGACAAACGACCCCAGTATCACAAAACCTGCACCAACCGTGTCTTTGATATAATCGAGCTTCTCAATGAGACCTTATACAGATTTTATGAGAGTATAAAAAAACGGAACCTTTGAAATCGCCGATAAAATCACTCCCGGAATCTCTGAAAGCAAAAGGATCAACCCAGTAGCCCACTTTCGATTGCCAGAAATTCAACTTCGGAGTTGGTGGACATTTGGGTGTCAAAATAATGATGATAATAGAAGCCGCTAGCAATCCGAACCAGAGTATCCAGAAAAGCACCATCATAACAATGCGGATCCGACGCCATATTGGTTCTTCTATATCCAAGCGAAGGAGATCTTCCCGAGTAAGAAAAGGAGCGTATGCCTTCTCATTACAAGTATTGTTTTCCAGAATAGGTTTTTTATGGGGGAGAAATGTGACCTCCTCCCCGTTCACAGCACCTTCCAAGTCACCACCACTCATGTCCGCGATAACCAATAACAACGTTGAAACGTTGCGGCCCAACTCACAACCATTGATTCATTCAATAAAACAAATTAGACATGACTAGAAAACTCCGAACGATGCAGTGTGAGGAGCAGGAGTTCAAATAGCTGTATCACACTTGACTACTTTATGTGAACGTTTTGTCTGGGAGTTCGGTGGCACAGTTGTCAATGTTTGGTTGCCTCGTTACTTTTAAAACCGGGGACGATACACATTGGTGACCAGCTGTAACAAGAGCGAAACCCGGATCTAGTGTTTATTGAAGGGGGCCGTTCGGATAATCTATACGGATGTAACACCTACGATCAATTGTAAATTTCAGTTTTTATGAAACCAAAATCCCCTATTACACACCCTGAAACTCGAAATTGGTTCGAATGTGTGTATTCTTGTCATGACTTTATTTCATCATTCAACTGGCGTAACCAGCGTCAGTTCTCATATAAAATTAACTCTAATCTCTGTTGACCAACGTTCTGTTTGGTCCCGTTACTGTTTCGATTATCAGTCCATCAACTATAACTTTATATTTTCCACATATTTGTTTTTTTCAGCGATTCAGCGATTGATACACGGGTTCGAGGCAGAGGCCCAAGGGTCCCGGATCCAGTCGGTTTTTCTTTTTCAATTTCAAGCGGGCGTCTGTTGATCTGAAAGGCATTCATGGAAAACAGGGTGTAGCACCGCTCTTGGGAATTACAGTAAATATCACAAAACAACCTAAGATTACTCGTATAAAAGGTTTTTTAGAAAATGCGAGTCAAGTAGTGATTTGAAGCCGTCGCTAGATGCTCTGCTGACAACCTCAGCAGGAAGGCTGTTCCAGAAGTTAACAACCCTATACGAAAAGAAATGCTGCCTGAGAAAGGTCCTAGGACGAGGCTTGAAAAAGCCTCATGTTATTCAATGGTTCAATGGGTTGTAAACGGAAG
>JTDE01002389.1:29586-41036 GCA_014338405.1 Paragonimus skrjabini miyazakii
TTATGCGTGACCGATTAGGAAGGAAGCCATGCTGGATGGAAGAAAAAAGAAGGTTAAGGATGGCACGTTTTATTTAGCGCTCCATTATCTTGCATGGAATGATAGTAAGGCTGATTGGCCGATAGCTAGCCGGAGAGTGCCGGTCGCCTGTTTTAAATATGGGCGTGACCGTCGTCTCTTTCCTTGCGCTAGGGAGGATTCCAATCTGGAGTGTCTGTTTAAATAGCTTATGAATGTGTTCTGCCAGACTAGCGGCTGCTTCTTTGAGAATTCTGGGATAGATGTTCTCTGGATCCATTGCACTGTATGAATTGATCTGGGATTAAATGTCTTCAACTTCTAGCACAGAAAACTCAGCGCTAACCAATGGTTGGCGGAAATTCTGCAGCGGATGGATGGGGTGCCAAACCGGCTGTGCGGCGTTGTAGACCGTCGAGTAGTACTCCCTGAATAACTCGGCTACAACTGGGGAGTCAGATGAGGTCTCTGCATCAGGCAGTCGCAGAGAAAGAGCCTAAGGGTCATTCTTTCTCAGTCGTCGCGTGTGCTTAAATGAGAAGTATTTGTTCTTGCGGGCTCTGGGGAGGACCTTTTCTTGTACGCGTGTGGCCTGCTGACGGATTTTTCGTCTGCACCTATTTCGAACAATGGAACGTGTTTAGGTCCTCCAAATTTCCCGTAAGCCTATGCTTCGCGAATAATTAAGAACGGTCATCGAGGAGACGACGTGTTCTGCGCGTAAGAGGTGGCCGATAAGAGAAAGTGCACAGCCTGTAGGACAAATAAGTCGTTCGCTTTCTCAATTGCGCTTTGAAGTGCACGGTAGTTCTGGTCCACGAAACCATAGTAAAAAGAAGTGAACCTAGATGGCTTCTCAGGCCGTTAAGATCAGCTTGATTAAAATTTCGAACTGTAGACTTTTTTTACTGGTTGCTTTAACCAGTAATAGCTAAGATCAAAGATAAGCAGACAGTGGTCACTGTGTCCAAGTGGTGGCTTGATGGTCACTCTGTCTACCAAGTGGCTCTCGTTAGTGATAACTAGGTCGAGCAGAGAGGGAGTCTGGCCAGAGCGATGCTGCGTTGGGGTGTTGACATGCTGTGTCCACGCTCTCTGTCGTATCAGTGTTGAGACGGAGGTTGAGAATCCGCTTTCACATTCCTGGTGGGAAACTGATGCCCAGTTTATTTTCGGTGCATTAAAATCGCCCATTATAAGCTGATGAGTAGAGTTTATAGTTCGTGGAAGTTGTCTAGGTTCATAAAAAGAGTGTCGTCATCATTGACGTCGGATGAGGGAGAGCGATAGATAACCCCCACTAGGAGTGAGTCTCGGCCACGCAAAACCAATTGAAGCCACAGAGCATCACATATATCAGAGGAATGAAATCCACGATGACCGCGGGTGTTGGGAGACAATGCTGAAGGAAAATAGCAGAATGCACATTATCCCTCGGGCTGAGTCAGTCCGGCAAACTGAATTTCCAGTGACGCTTTGTTCACTATCACTGACGTCACCTGTAAGCCATATCTCATTGGAAGCCACTATGTGGGTTTGTTTTCCACGGGTTAATTTTCTGGTTCCCTGTAATTTATTGAACAACCTCAGGCAGTTCATGTTCATGAACTTAAGAGCATTTGACTTCTCTAGAAAAGAGGGGAAATTGCGATGAATAGTACGAAAAATAAGGCCTAGAACTGAGCAATGTGGTGTTGTTAGAGTCGGTGTGCACTCCCGAGTGGTTCTAATGGCCCTCGTCTGAGGCCGAGGGCGCTACGTCACTGCTCGTGCGTATGTCGACGGCTCTACAGGATGCTTGATCAACACTTTCGGTGTCGCAACTTCCGACCCCTGTACCCGCGCAGAATGCCGTTTTTCGGAGGGTGTTTGAGGGTGTTTACCCAAGAAAATACGAATTCTGTATCTGCCGGATCTAGAGTTCAGAAGGAGAAAGTGTGCGCGGTTTTACGTAGCCACTCATAGACATCGCTCGTGGGATGGGCCGATAAAGTGCTTTTTGATTTACAGGCGGCATCCCCAAAAGATTCTCGTCGTTCCGAATTCTTGGAAGAAATAATTTTCTACGGAGCCTCTTGCTTTTTGGCTAAGGTAGCTCGGAGAACGGCATTTATGCGGTGTTTTCAACACTTTGTCCGTGCTTGGAGCAGCGGCAGTTGGGATGTCGGCTACGGAAACAACGTTCTTGCTTTTCACCACTGACAGTTAGGCCCCAGTGGATACTATTGGAGCAGAAACTACGACCTTTATCTACAGTTGTAGCTTCCAGTCTGCTATGATTCGTGATTTATTTCTAGTCTACTAATTGCATCTCGTCTTTTCTTGCCGCAAGTGATCGAAAGAAATGCCTTTCAAGTAGACGTTAACGGATTTCAAAGCGGCTGATTTTCCCACCATTGTCTTGGGACTCAGCATAGCTGGCAAGGTAGCCGAAAGGCCGGGTGACATTTCGATTGTTTTGGCGCGTAGCCTGCTTGCGAGTTCGAAATTTATAACGTCCGGGGAGAATGAAGAAGCTTAGACTGAATTAACTAGTTCAGTTGGTGAAGACTGTGGGGGAACGGCCTCATAGAACAACTCTCCTTTATCTGAGAGGTTTTACTTTTATATTCACCGCCGCCTGCTCCAAATGTGCAGTTGACAGAGAAACCACCGTCTCGGTGACCGCAACACCAGGAAGAGCAAGCGCAATGTATTCATTTAACGACTGTAGTTCCAATTTCATTGCGGACAGAGACTGTTGATATTCCTCCATCCTATTATCCATGGAAGAAATAGAAGGACATACAATGCTAAGGAGAGTTTCGTATTTACAGTCGCAGATTTTCTGCTTCGCCCCAATTTTCGTGATACGTTCGTGACTGCTTGGCGGCAAAGCGGCATCTTGACTTTCGTCCACGCAGATAAAATTTAAAGCAGAAGAGGCAAGTTGTTTATACTGGTGTTCCCTGTGGTCAGTGCATTTGAAGTAATACCACTTCTAGCACTGGTAGAACTGCATACCGTTTTGTACGGACATTTTACATCCACAATGTCCGCAAACGCCAGCTGCCTCAGTCGATTGAGTCCCAGCACTGCTAGATCTGACTCGCATAATTTTTAATAACAACACAAACAACGAGCCTTATATAGTCCCTAAGGGGACCCCTGGGGGTTTGGGGGGCTGGCGCTGGGGAAAAATAAGGTTTGACTGGTCAACCCCGAAAGTGACTCATGGAGGCAAAATGGGGGCTGGCCCCGAAATCGTTTCACTGCGCAAAAGTTCACCTACGCACCCGATTTCTCTCAACTACTCCACATTATTTTTTCAGTTCTTCTCATATAATTGCTCCACCGCATGCGCATTTGTCCCTGACCTATCGGACGGCCTGCCAGTGCTAGAATACTAGCAACAATGAACAGTTGTAAATGCATGCACACTTATTTTTCATAATTGTAAATGTACAACATCCTTGATAAGGTCACTACACTGGATTTTTCTTACCATACAAATGGTTGACAGGGGAAATCAGATCATCGTTTACTGATATTCATTGTCCATATGAATGACCTGTTTCCGAAGTATATCTGCAAGGTAACGGATAAGATATTGTGAATGGGGACGCCAGTGAAACAGATTAACATGTTGTTGCTGTTTATGTGGATAAAAATGCATAAACAAACAGTTACAGTGATAGCGTAGCAAATGATAGCTAATGTTCGGAAGGCAACTTATGGATGATGTGCCGCACTAGATAAAACACAATTAACATGTTGATGCAAATTGCAAACGGATGTACACAGTTATAGATAATAATCCGTCTTACCTAATCTGCGGACTTTTAATTTGGTACACATTTAAGTGATCTGAAATTTGAGATGAAAAGAAATGTGATAACAGTTAATACAAGGATGCACAGTATTATGTACGAAATGTGACACTCGCTCGTAATTTCTGTCGCATATTTTTAAGATCCCACTTTTGTAATGGAAATGGGTGTGTAGCACACAAGTCTGAGAGCAGATATTTTAATATGAATACATGTTTGCGCAAAAACACCAACAACGAATGACACTGTATCTTATTATTCATCGAAAGTACGCAAAATAGGCGCAGAAACATTATCCGTTGCATGAGGAATACAGAGACGCTTACCAATGATGCAGATAATCCGTTTCGTATATGTGATGGAAGAAGCGGCGCTAACCAGATGGATAAGCAGATCACTGAAATCGAGGTGACGATCGGTTAATGGGGGCATTTTACTAAATAACCTATATAAGATTGTAGTAGACGTGAACAATATATAGAAATTAGATGTAAACACCAGGTTAAATGTGATGAAAACGAAAGCAACCGACTCATAATATTTCGTAAAGGTGGCTTGTTTAAAATTTCACTACAGCGAACGAAAGTTTTCAATGGATGCGATCTATCGTGTTGCCCCAAAGAGATTTTGGGTTCAAAGCGGACAAAATCGTGATGACGGATACGTTTAGAGATATGCTGAAATAAATAGTTGACTGCCTCAGCCTTTAACTCTTCAAAAATCAGTAATTGAGCGACAAGAAACGCAGAAAGAAGGCCTGATTCGTGACCTTGGAGATAGATTTTGTATCATTGGTTCATTCTATTCACATCGAGTAACCCTCAAGTGTACGTGTGAATTTGAGGAAGGGTGAAAGGTGTGAAGAACAATGAAGAGGATGAAGCACAAAACACTGTAAAAACAGCAACGAAACGAAATTACGTTGCATGAACCTCCTACACCTCCGGCAAATGGTTGAAACTGATCTGCGATTTTTTCCTGTTGAACGCCATCAATATTGCGCAAAAACCCAATGACACCGTAAAACAGATCACGGCAACCTACCGGCGTTCTAAATCAAACCAAGCTGAGCATAATAGATTATGATCGACTAATGCATGAAAACAAAACGAGGAAGTTAGACATAATACAATGTAGGCAGTAACATCCGCAACAGAAGTGGGGACATTGCAAGAAAGGTAAATCACCGAATAATGTCGCGTACTTACCATGAAAACCCACTTATATACAAAGACCCATTTTGCCCCATTAAAAATGGAGCTGTGTGCGGCTTGGGAAGTAATACGCAATACAAAACAGATACAGAAAAAAATACAATGCACCCCAAAAATTCTAATACCTAATGAGTCGGTATGTTATTCAGTAACGACTAACAGTGATCGCATGCAATTTTTGGATGCACAGAGCACCAGCAGAGAAAAAACTGCACAGACAATAACAGGGAGAAAATCTGAATCAAATTTCTAGTTACCCGAACGCAATGACAAGAACCAGGCGCAGCAATATCACCAAGATGACAAAATACGCACACCTAAAGTGTGCTGATAATTCAAATCAATTCAGCAACTGGTGTATATTCAGTACAAGGGCAAGTTGTGTAGGCAGTATATGAAAATAAAGCTAAATGTGAAAATTTGTACACCGCCCAGTAGAACTCCTCATTGGGGCGTTAGAAAGATTGATCAATTAAGCCACCACAATTTGTCGTATTTCTGACATCACAGTTTTGTCCTTTCGGTTGGTTCACCTTGACCGTAAAACCGCCATTTTGAGGATATTGATCGTACGGCGGAAGTCGGTGATTAACTTGAAGGGGCGTCTTTGACCGTCGTGCTTTATCAGTCCACCTTCTACGAAGCTGCTGTTGCGGCTAGCTTTGCTTCTTCGTGGTCGTTGTTACGGGCACCGGCTTCGAGAGACCAGAAGTTTCCATCAGGATCTTCAACGGAACATCTTTCTCGACCGATGATGATTCAACGATACTGGTGGACCGAAGCCGGTTGGCTTGACGTATCCAGACGTCCGTTCCGACTTCGATTCCAAAAATGACGTTCCCCAGTCTCTTGCAAGTTTTCCCGAAGAAAGTTTAGCAAAACATTTGCGATAATCCCGGGCCAGAAAGGTTTGGTCGCCGATGAATTTTCGATGTGTGATGCCGTGCCGTTAGTTGAACCTGTTTCCATTGTTGCATTCTCAGACCCTGGGACAACGACAGTTGGCAAGATGCAGTCTAGCGGCAATCGGATATTCTGTCTAGTAAGTTTCTCAGCTCGCGATCATCCACCAGATGTTTGCAGATTTGGAACCACCCAAGGGTGTCTCCGGGACGTTTCCAACAGTTCCACGGTGGATCCTTCCCCCCTGAGCTTTTGAAGTGCACGTTTGAACGTGTCCACAAAACGCTCTGCCCGGCCGTTAAACTAGGGATAATAAAGCGGCGATCGGATGTTTTCAATGCCGTTCTGATGACAGGTCAGCAAATACTGAAGAAGGGAACTGTGTTCCGTTATCACCAACCACAGTCATTGAACACCCGAACCGGCTGAACATTTTGCGAAGTTGCAGGACGGTTGATCCTGTGATAATGTTTGACACCAAGACAACGTCCAGCCAATCGGAATAGGCGTCAGTGGCAATCAGGAACTTGTAATCATGCACAGGCCCAGCAAGGTATGGGTGTATCTTCGACCATGGAGCCGTAGGGATTGACTAGGATTCCAGCGGAGCCTTTAAGGGTGCTTCATGTGCGCAAGCATAATCTTGGCAAGATCTAACCAGTTTCTCCAGCTGTTCATCCACGCCGAGCCAGTGGACATATCTAAGAGCCGACGCCCTCACGCGGTTGTTGCCCGGGTGACCGACATGAAGCTGACGGATGATTTTAGGTTGAAGTTCCGGCTAGATGACGCACGTTCTCCAAAAAGCACTCAACACTTTATAGTTGATATAGCGGAATGTATCCAAGAGAACTGCGCCAAGTCGCCCATTAATTCCCTATCTGGCCAGCGGTCTTTACAAGGACGATCGGTGGGTCCCACGAACAATAATTCACTGGTTTCAGAACACTAGCCTCTTGAAGCAGATCGTGTTTCTTGTCCACGAGCTTTTCGGTCGAAAAACGGATTCTGCGTTGGGAAGGAGATGCATGACAGTATTCGTTTTGGTGCATTGCCTTAAGCCCCCCTGGAAGATTTCAGAGTGCTTTTGGTACCAGTGGTTGATGATACCGGAAGGACTGGCGGTGTAAAACGTTACCATCAGGCTTACATCGATTGAGTTAACGTTACCCCAGCAGCTGACAGGCATCTCCAACAAGTTCATCGTGTCAATCAAGTCAAGCCGCAACACACCCAACTCCAGCTGCTCCGTGATACAGCAACTATGTTTGATGTAGAAGTCGTCGACTCAGACCTCACAAGCTAGCTCGCCAGACCACCTCAGAGTGTCACATGAAGCGTTGATGGCATTGTGTGTAGCCAGACGCACGGCAGATCAACCCATCCTTGACATGAGAGCGGTGTCGAATGCAATGTCCACGTGTATCCAGTCGGCGGTACCATTGAGTGCCAACGTAATATGCCTCCGCCTGGAAGCATGATTGACTAAGGATGTAGCGAAGATAGGGTTAGTTGTCGGGCCGTTTCCTAGAATCGCCGATCGCGGGACTTCGATCTGGGCTGTGAAGTCAGTTGCTTGTGAGTTTGGCAATGGTCTTCCTAATGGCCTCAACAATTGCACCTCTGGCACCTGTGTTTATGAAGTGGACACAAGCGCACATAATGCCAATCCACACGCTGCCAACAGGGTGTCGGAGGCTTTGAAGGTCGCTCCTGGTTGGGTGTCCACGATCCATCACAGTGAGGATGACCAGTGCGTACCGATTGAATATTCGAAGACGCCGGAGACTTTGATGACTGCTGGATCAACATAGAATGGGGTCGATAAACCTCTGGCATTTAGCAGTTATCGTCTACAGTGTCATCTCAGGGTCGTGTTCCATCTTGTTCAGGGTACGAGTACGGACGTCAGGATCTGCCGGTGACTGAAGATTACAGTCGAAAATCAGCATTCTGAATCGATCATCGGTCATGGAGAAGAGCTTGAAGCCCTCACACTCTCGGTTGGCGTTTCCAGCAAAGGTAACAAAATCTTCGGACACGCTCTTGGTCATTAGGAAACACTGATAGTGGGTGCTAAACAGGGATGACTGTTCGCCGAAGATTTGGCTGAGGCACTTAAAAACATCACTGAAAGAGACACCGCAAGCTTTCTTTAGCAGAATGAAGTTCGCCTAGCGCTCGAACTCAAGAGGACCAAGTTTGCACAAAAGCAGTCGGACACATTGGACACCATCGGTAGCGGTCAGCTCCACATCAAATACGTCTTCATGCTTTCGACACCAGATATCAAAATGGACCCCAGAGAATTGGCCAGAATGGAAGTCTGAGATTGGGCTTCCAAAGAATTCGGTCAGCTGGTGCGATTGTGAACTAGTGCCGAAAGCCGGGCCATGTAAATTAAGGTTCTGCGTCAACCTTTTGATCAGTTTCAGTCGCACCCTTCGGAATTGAGCATGTTGTCGTTGCTAAATGGACGTCAGCGCTTCTGCAGTTATTGACATCGTGGATTCTTATGGCAGAATATATATAAAAGAATTTGTCGCCAGTTATTTTAACTGAATCCCATTGAGCACCAACGCGAATCACTGAGACGAACAACGGTGAACAAATGACGCGAATGGAAACCCCATTCTGATTGGCCCCCAGTAGTTCGAACGACAAGAACCAACGAGATTGAAGACAATTCCGTCTTCGGATAGGCAGTGTGTTTAGCCATCAGATGCTTCGCGGATGTTTATGGGAAACTGGTCGGTATTTTTAAGAAATCAATGGTATTGTGACCGCTCGAGTACGCAAAAAAATATTTGAATCTCACACCAATGTATATCCCATTAGCGGTTTGAGATAACTGATTTCCTGCAACAGAATCGTGTCCTTCGGTCAGATTTAGTTGGTACCTGAAACTCAGTCAGTACACCCTTGCGCTTGAGCGAATTTAAAAGTGGGGATAGATCTATCGAATCAAACCCATCTTTATAGTCCGGAACCATGGCAATCGTTGGCCGGCGGTACACATGACGGTGCTCCAGACTGTGACGAAGAGTAAAAATGTGGTCTATAAATTCCCGCCCAGGAAGAAATACTGTTTTGTTCTACCTTGATATTTGCCCTCCTAGCTGCAGTGAGTCGACAAGGTATGTTTAATACCAGAACCCCGCTAATGACTAGGAACAATAATTCTGCCGTGGTCATATTAAAAATGAACGCAATGATAACGGTATATTTTCCAACACAGTTTTGAGAAACACGCTCAGGTGAGCGCGGTTTTGATTCCGTGATAACTTTCTTGAATGTGAGAAGTATTATCTAGTGACCCCAGCACGGACAGATTGTCTCCGTTGTCCACATAAGGTTGAACAACTTTGCCAAGGCCTCCCCTAAAACCTCTCTGACTTCTTTGAAAAGCACTGGCACGAGATCATTTTGGTCAGCAGCCTTATTACGTCGAGAAGGAATTGTGAATCTCAGTCTCAGTGGGTGGTTTCAAATCTGCCGACAGGGGTGCTACATTCAAGTTTGTGGCAGCAACACCGTAGAACCAGAGGACCAGCTAAATTGACTCTCAGACTGTTTCACCCAGTGATGTAATTTTCTGGACGTGTTAAAGATGAGTGTGCCATCTGCCTTGCGGAAAGGTTCGTCAACAGATGGTCGCATTGAGAAATTAGCACGTTTAAATTTGAAGAGTGTGTCCATCTTCCTTGGAGTAAAAGTGGTCTCCATTTACTTAGCTTTCCCCATTAACCAAGCCGCAAGGTCATCGTTTAGGCCGCGCCTTAGTTTCTTACGTATGTCTCTTCTAAACTTACCATGTGAACTGCCAGGGGGAATGTTCCGTCTGGTTTCTAATAGCTCCCAGGATACTTCCGAGATTCTACGTTTGCTCGACTCACAAGCACATACGCCGCATGCTACATTATCTGTTTCCTGAATGGCCTGTGAGATCTCAGTTCTGCAGCTGTTGAAATTTCCAGGGTTAGAACAGCTAAGACTGCATTCGAGGCTAGTTTTTTACTCATACTTTACTGATGTTATAGCCAGTTTATCCAAAGCCAGCCGTTGTAGGTGCGGTAGTTGTCCAGCAAAAGTTGAAACAAAACGACAGCGTACCAACGCATGATCTGACTCCAAGTATGTGCGCCAATAAGAACGAGTCCTGAATCAAACCACGCCACTTATATTTAACAGCTGTATGGTCTATCGGAGACCAGACCTTATTCGGAGGAGGAGGGCGTCAGGTATAACGATGACGCGCACGATGCCTGAAACTAGCGCCAGCTAAAAATAGATTATGTTTAGTGCACAGTTGTAACCGTTGCTTGTCAAAATTGGAATGATGTCCCAAAACCGACATCTAAGCGAGACTCGGCTACATCAAGGTGGCCGACCTGGGCATTAAAACCTCCGGCCAGACTGACTATATCGGAGCCGCGTTTCGACCGAAAGTGAGCGGCCAGTTTAGAGTAAAAGGCGTCTTTTACGACGGTGTCGCTACCGTTAGTTGGAGCACAAGCAGACAGAATGGAAGTCTTTTGAAGGCTTTGCGTTCAGAGTTGGCCTTAACAGAACTTTTCAAGCGGATGGCACAGTCTACTAATGCAGCTGCAGCCTCCTGCTGGGGACTATACCTGCTCCAGCCGTACCTATAATGGCGGCTGTGGAGTCACCCGAAATGCATAACCGGTATTGGGTTGACAATGCGGGCGCTGTTAGTTTCGTATGCTGACTACTGTCCTAGATTCTGGTCTCCGAACCACAACAGACGTTGACATTCAATCAATTCAACCTTCGTGCGAGAGCAGTCTGTATCAGAGTGCGACCGTTGAAAGCATTTATATTAATTAGCATTTTAGATCTAATCAAGAGACGCGGGAGGTCTGAAGCTGGATGGCGAGAGATGGAACTTACCAGCTCAGTGTTACTATGATCAAGAATATTCTTGATTGCAAACGAAGACTTGAGTGCAAACGGCAGGCCCCTACTTATTAGCCAGCTTAGTATGGATGAGCCTGTCGATGTGATCGTCCTAAAGTCCGGGTTATCCAGATAAGATGTGCAAACTGTTGTGAAGTCCGTTGCTTTTTCACTATCTTGTTGTCAGGACTACAGTCAACGAACGTTGCACTTGGCCTGACATTCGTTAGGATTTTTTTCACTAGGCCAAACAGTGCTTGGTATGTCGTCGTTGTGGAATTTGTCGTCATAACATCACTACCTCGAAACCCTTTGCTTTACCCTACAGACGTTTCAAGCACGTCAATCTTGACATCGTTGGATCTCTTCCGCCTTCCAACGGTTAAACGCACCTCCTAACCTGTGCACGCGTAGATCGATTCAACGAGACGGTCTACTGCCATTCACTTGAACACCACATCGACGGAAATCATTGCACGCAGTTTTGTCCACCAATGGGTTTTGAAATTTGGCGTTCTGGCCACTGGCCGTCGGTTTCAATTTACTTAAGCCCTTTTGCGTTACTTGAATCCTGTTCTTTAAGACGAAC
>JTDE01002389.1:85118-108391 GCA_014338405.1 Paragonimus skrjabini miyazakii
TCACCGTGTCAGGGGCGCTTAGTGAGTGGATAATGTCTGGGCTGAAGTGAATAGACTCATCGGAGATGGCGGTCGCGTTATGTTTATGGTCACCTCGGATGACCATGAGTTTAGTCTTATGCGTGTTGATCTTCAGTCCGGATAGTTCCAGGGCACTAGCGGCGGCTGCAAGCTTCTCAGAGAGACGCGTAGGATTCTCAGCTAGAAGGATCAGATCGTCGGCGTAAGCGAAACCGCTAATCAGTGTGTCATGGAACTGGTAGCCAAGCTCCGGTCGAGATAGAGCCAACACCTCATCCATTGCCATGATGAATGATAGCGGGGACAGTGGGTCACTCTGGCGAACACCACGCTGGGACCGGAGAACGGTGTCATTGAGCGTGGCGGAAGCATTTCTGTAGGATTCGGCAATGTATTGCATTAGAGGTGGAGGAGCACCGAAGGCTCGGGCCGATCTGATGATCAAATCTTGTGAGATAGAATCAAACGCTTTGGACACGTCGATAAAGGCCGCACACAAACTTGAAGACGTGGTACATGAGTTCCTAAGCAGCGCACGAAGCAAGGAGGTCGCCTCAAGGCAACCGTCAGGATGTAGGAATGCAAACTGGAGAGCGGGCAGTTGCAAGCGCGAATTCCAACGATCGGCCAATATCTTGTGGAAACAACGTATCAACGTTGACGATACGGCGATAGGTCTGAGCTCGGTGGGGGATGAAGGATTGTTTACTTTGGGTACAAGCGTGATGCGAGAGCGGCATAAATGGATTGGACAACCTTAGATTGGCAAGAAAAGGTTGAAATATCCAGCCAAAGCATCAGCTTTCATACGCTTCAATTGTTTGGGCAACAATTTGTCCAAACCCGGAGCGGTGTTTCCCATATGCTTCAAGGTGCGTGATACTTCATCTCCAGTGATCGGGTCGACCAATCACCAGTACGGAGGCAGAATTGTGCGAGATGGTCGCTCGTCAACATGTGGATGAGCCGATAGTACCTCGGACCAGTATTCGTTGGAATTATCTGGGAGGCCGCGGTTCATCTTATGGGCAGTTCGCCAGTTTCCAGAAAAAACTGTAAACGCGGCGTCTTTCTTACGCTGGTGGTAGAGCGTTTGGATCGCTGCATAGTTAGCCTTCCGTATCTGTTTCCTGGTCAGGCGGGTTCCGACGTAAACACTACACGTCGTCGAGTGTCAAGTCGCCAGGTGTACGGAAAAGCTAGTGAAGCGTGCATGTTCAACAGCAATTTAGCTTGCACCGCTGTGAAAATGCCTGCCTGAAGACCGCGGGCAATAGCTAGTAGTTCATCGCTGTGAAGGAAAGCCTCGCAATTGTACTCCAGTTGGGTAATCACTGTTTGGATCAAACAGGTAAACCACTCAGAGTGATCAGCAGCTTGGGACCCAATATCCAATGTCGTGTTAGTCTGTGAGACGGTGGTTGGATCAGCAGCAGGGACAGTATTTCTGTGCCAATTCAGCGCATACAGACGAGTCCGAATGCTCTCCAGTGTACGACCTGGGAAATGCGACAAGAGCCTATGGTGAAGTTCGCGTCCAGTAGGGCACAACGGAGCCAGAGCATCGGCACATCTGATAAGAGAAGCCGATTCTTGCTGAGACCAACTGGATCCGGCAGTTTTCATGGACATGAGTTTCTCATGATTGCGTTCGACGGGATGTGCATGCCTTTTGTGTTGACTGAGACCAATTTTGGTGGAGAAGCTGCGGTCACAGTTGGCACAGTCAAAGATTGTGGCAGGCTGGGTGTCCACTTCCTGCTCTGGACCATTCCTGCGTCGATGCATACGAGTATGCGCCGACAAGCCAGCATTCGATTTGCAAATCTGGCTACATTCTGAACAGGTGTACTCCGCTCGCCTATCCTGTGTACTGGTAGTTGCCTGCACGGAGGTGCTGGCGGTAATTTCATTGTCTTGATCGAAGGTGACCAGTACGATTAAAACCAGGTAGAGTGGTTGGCCCTATCTGGAGTTGCTAAATTCTTAGCCAGTCAAGGTTGGTACCGAGACCGCCCAGTCGGCACCACGAGGAGGTGGTCCAGCGCGCCGACCAAAGAGCAGGCGGTTCAGTAATACATTCTATAGAAGTTAAACCGCTTTCAGTTCCATTATTGACAATAATACTCCGTATCCTCGGTTTAGTGAATAAATATCGAACGCTGACATGTATCACTATAGAGCATTTACAGGAACTACTACTGCTTTGCACACTGCGCTAAAATCCAAGTGTTATACGCAAATATTTTCTGACGCATGTGCTTTACAGCCGTGCGATGCCCAAACATCCTTGTTTCTACATATTCATTTAGTTTGTTGCATGCCTGGTTTGAGGTTCAGTCTTTCGAACTTTGATAAAACTTTTGTTAATCAAATATGAACATCCAACAACAGTTTTTATTCCATATGTGTTGCTACGATTTTATTGGATAGATACTTTCTTACCAAATTGTTATATAATGTTTTGTCTCTCTGGTGGCAGAGAAATTATTTATTTCAAATACAGCTTCACCCATTTTTTTATCGCCTCTCCACTTTAGCTACGACTTATAACAAAACGAAATCAAGCGTTGTTTATAGTTGTTTCTGGCATTACCACGTTCAGCTTATACTGGAAGTTAATTTTTTCCACTACTTATGGGCGTGTGCGCCGCTCGGTAGAAGCAGCCAAGCAACCAAATGCGACAGATATCCGCAGTTCTCCTTTTATTAAGTACAATGCTGCTCTCTGAAACCATGTACTGACTTAGTGTGCTCGTAGTGTTCGTTCGTCAATATGACAGTAGTCTCTGTCAGATAGGTGAATTCAAGGAAATAAGTAGACCAAAGATGATCCATATGATAATGCTTTATATATCCGTATAGTGACACTAGATATTCGGAAACATCCTGGGCAAAATTCATGATTCGACTATTTCAACCATACTCCACGCGATTTTCGCTGTCTTGACGAGAGTTTGTAAACAAGCAAAAAAAAATTACCCGCTCTGCTTCTGGATACCATGTAGGCCAGAGCTCCCGAATATGGGCTTCGTCTATGTGCCAGCTTCCTGCATCTCTGTTAGAAAGTTTGTAGGACGTTTGTCACTTAGTTTTAGGTCGTGAAAAAGTTGTTGCACTCGAGTCTTTTCGGAGGATGTCACCCGAATGATGACTGCATTTTTTAAGGCCTTATGCTCTATCGGTTTGTTTACTATAAAATCTTGAAGTTACATGTGGCTTCACTCGGAAGCTTGGCTAACAACTAACAGAATCTCGTTTGATCAGATAAAATTTCTTTGGTGAAAAATTCTGCCACTAAGTAAGCAAACCAAAGATGAGAGCCCACTTTCAAAAACAGAGGGACCGCTAGAACATTAGTACCAATGGAGAGGCTGTCAACATACGTAGACAACACGGCGGATATTAGACAGTGGTTACACGGTTATGAGCTACCAAGAACTACTAATTAAACTGAACTGGGGAAACATGAAAATGACTATATCTTGAACTTATACACGAACAGAGAAAAGCAACTGTTTACGCGTACGTCAATAAAAATAACAAACGCGCAAAGAAACGAACTCACAAAGACGCAAGCGACGACTGTAGCAAAGTTCGAGATTTACGGGCTCACCAATTGTTGGAACCAGTCCAGCAGAATAACACGCAGTCAGTACTCACTATCGAAAACCGACCGACAATGAAAAACAAAGACTCAGTGCGTTGACCCCCATGTAGAGGTATCGACCCTGGAAAACAGTGTACAGAGAAAGCATGTTAAGCTCGCGAGGCGCGGAGTGAGTTGTGATTTTAGCCCCTGGACGGATACTACAAGATGAATAGCTTGACTAAAACAAAAGTAGGTGAAATACCAGAATTATCACACATGTAAGATTGAATGCGACTATCAGGAATATTATTTATTATGGTCGCTACAATGTACCTAACTCTAATTCAGAGCTAGTTTCTACGCAGTAGTAATAACGCAACATGTTAGCCAACAAATTCATTATGTACACTATAATTATTCATGAAGTAAAAAAAACAGCACGCAATGGTCGGTTATAAATTACAATCACTAAAACATATAATGGAAGAACGTGCCAATTTTTGGTTAACGGGAAACCTATGGGAATTGCATATTCGATTGCTCGCCACAAAACCCAAGGAGTAGTAAGGATACAGACCTTTTCCGAGAATCGGTAAATGAAAAACAATAGTTGGGGGTGACGATAAGGCATTTTGATGAATAGATGCTCTACGGACAGGATTTGAAAAGGGACGTATACGGTGCCCGTCAGGTGGTAATAGTGCTAACCTGGAGTTTCAGCGAAATCCGAAAAACAATCTGTTTCCATCATTCTTACGAACACTGTTCTCTTGACTTTGGGCGTTTCAGCAAGACCAGTCAGTAGATATTATAGCAGAATTGTAGCTTACAACGAAGAAAACCTATATACAGTTTGGATAGGATATCAATTGGAGTCTGTGGATTTGTTGACGAGATAGGTGTGCGTAGATGGAAGTACTCATTCATTGAACTTAAAGCTGATGACTGTTGTCCAGGAAACCTGCAGTAGAAGTCGTCACATTTGAACACCCTGGTAAATAACATGCGCAAGTGTTGCGTGGAGGTTATCAAGAAGAACGAAGACCGCCTTCCATTTTAAAGTACCGTAACCCACTCAAGACAGAGATGCCTGTATATATATGAGACGTCGATTTCCACGTCCGGCTTCAGACAGTGTATACATTGTAATTACACGTATATACAGAAAATAGTCCTTTAGCCGTATAACTAGGCGGGGCACGAGTAAAACGTGGTACGCGTATGACGACGAGACGTGGGTATACCAGTTTTCAACTAATCGTATCTGTATCTGGATAGACAGCCTTGCTTTGTTCGCGCGAATTGAGAGCGCACGATTAATTCGAGTATGCTTACCCGATGATCCGAACTACTTCGGTGTATACAATACCAGAAAGGTGAGCGACAAATATGCAACAAGCCACGAGAACCGTAAGTAGTAGCGTAAAAGAAAGTAGGTGATTGGATCATGACATTTGATATTTAAAACAGCGGTAACTGTCCTAACGTTCATTGTTTGTTTTAAGGACGCGTAAGTTCGCACCAAGGATGACGAAGAAACGCAGCTTAAAACAACAGTGACTTAGCAGTATGTATGATCATCCATAAAGGCACACATGAACATGGTGTGTAATGCGTAGCACAAACATCAAGCGGTGTAGAGGTTACCTAACAGAAGGATACGTAATCAAAAATGAACATTCACGACTATCCTTTGAATCATAGAATTGTGTCCTGAATAATTCACACACACACAGAATTTTAAGTCAACAATAGTCGCAGTGAGACAAAACGTTGAGACAAGACTAACATACACAGAGTTACTTGAAACGATAAAACGGTTAATAGCTCTAGCGATTAACAAAACATTCGTTTTCGATTTGTTCGCTATTGTAGACCATGTTGCACCAACCAACTTAACAATGTCATCATTAATTCTATTTTAAAGCGCAGGGTTCCCTTCATCAAAATTGTCGACGCAAAAAAGATGCTCACATTTCGACCTAATCTCACGACAACAAAAGGATGATCCAAACAAAATGGTGTCAATCTCTCATGCACTAATGAATCAATCAGTCTCATAGCAAGAAGATTGACTGTGTCAACCTTGTGTGCACATAAGACTGGTCGACGTTCCCTGATAACCGTGGTTTCACTGTTCACTAAGTCTTTCCGGTTACGATATCTCGAACGACAAGACTGAAATAATCAGGTGCGTCTGTGCGATTGGCGACTGAGGCTGGGTGATCCGGGAGCGCTCTAAATCGGTAATTCCTCTTGACATCACCAACCAATCAGCCATGAGATGACACAAAAAACTTGACCCGGTATGCCTGTGAAGACATTAGTGCAGCTATATATGAATTTGTATACTACGTAGGAGGCAGACTGCCCAACTGACAGACCACAATTGCGAGGAAAGGAAAACCTTTAGCGTCAAACAAGATGCGCGAATGGGTATTTGGGTAAACGTTTCGACGCCCACACTAGTTTATCACTCAACCTAATCGGTTTTGAAAAGCATGTGCAAAAGCACCCCTTTACTCGAGTGTGGGTTGCTATGATATTGTGAACTGTTGACTGTTCTGAGCAGAAATCATCAGGACTGGCAGTACATTCTAATCAGAGCACGTATGCAACACTTCTTAAATAGTTACGAATACAGTAGAAAATACGTTTTGCGAATGCATAGAACCTCGTTTTGTAATCATATTCACTGTGCGGTTTGTAGAAGTTGAAAGTAACACAAGACGCCCAATCAGCAGACTGTATGCAAGCGCAATTCTCAAACGATTAGATACTCAACTGCAATTCAAAAAATACTGATTCGCCATAAGTGGTCCCATAATGTTCAACGGACGTAAAGTGAGCCCAAACTCACGTGATATCTGTCTGTCACGTCTTGGTGAGACAAAAACATTGAAAAAATTTGTCCCAACGGATATATGAGTCAAAATAAACAACAAAGAGCACATGTAAACAAAGATATTGTAAATTCACATTGCTGTCTGTCGGATTGAAACCAAATTGAAACAACATTGGACAAAAACTTCAATGGATTTTCAAAATGAGAACAAAAGTGATAACACAAGATTCCAGGTGCGTTTAGTGACATATGGATGTACGAGAAAAGTAATCAATCGACATCAGGTATCCGATGCGTAACTAGTGCACATCTGACCCCTGATATGTGCATAACTAGTCAATTTTGATGGCAGCATAAATATAGCGTAAAAAGTTAAAAGTTGCAGCGAATCCAATGGTTCCTGTAAGAATCCAGAATGTGATCACCATCAAGCTCGTGTAGCCGAAATAAACGACCGTCGGTACAAACTGAGTGATATTCAGCTGAGGGACAAAAAGTTGAAGAAAAAAAGCTCAGTTTAGGCTACCAGCTACAAGATCTCTGTTCAAATCAAATTAATTTAATAAGGGGCATCTTCAGAGTTGAATACTCAGTTTTCATCAAACCCACTTTTCCAGTAAATTAAACAAAAGATAGTTCGAAGTATAGCCGCCAGCAGCAACAATAAAAAAGCTGTTGATTCAATATGACAACTGGTGCAAGAATGAGAGAGAAGTGAGTTAGTATTTGAAACAATAGAGCTATATAATAATCGGAATAATCGCAGAACAATAAGGCCAACAAACAGTAAATAAATGAAGATATCCAGATCTTGAATTCCGGAAGAGTTTAATAAGAAATGTGAGATAAGCTGTGATTTTTTGGCAAAAATTTATCACACATTGTGAACCGACACGAAATAATGTGATAAACAGGGCAAGCTCACTGTGATATGAAAAATGAGTCACAGGTCTGGCAGGGTATGATATACTCCTCTGCACGTTAAAATGTGATTGCTTTTGTATGATGAGCAGTGGTAATTCGAGTCAACTTCTATTTAATTATTCCGCTGATCGTCCCAACGTTGCTTGCTACTGCTGACATCCCCATCGAAACTGTTATTTCTTATTCATTCCGAAATTACCAACACAGAATCAGATGAACACAAACATTTTCCGTTTGCGATAATTTGCAAACTTTCTGCGAAACCTATGAACAAATTTCAAAGAAAGACTTCAAACGCTAGACGCAGAATGACAATTCTCAAACTTTAGTAAAAACTCCAGTTACACGAAGAGATCATGTCGCGTTTGTACTACAACAAAAACCGTCATACGTAAGATAGTAAAAACATATGAAAACTCATCAGGAAGTCCATTGCGCTGAATACCGTAACCTACGCCTACGCTCTGTAGGTTTAAGTACAAACAAATTAGAAATCACATAGATTGAACACCACCCACAATTGATCGTAGCTGTCGCATTCCCATAGACTTTTAAGTCGGCCTCTTTCGAAAAGAAGCACTAGACTCGAGTTTCGCTCTCATGAGAGCTCGTCAGTAGTGAATATCCTTGCCACTGCCGGGACTAGAACCACAGCCACGCCGTTCACGAGGCAACCGTGTTTACCACTGCGCCACTGACCTCACATAAGCACGACCGAATTATCATATGTGAACGCTCAACCACTTTCGCTCGTGAGTAGGGATCAGGTTGCCCGATCGCTTCGAGAGGAGACATAGTTGCTGAAAATGGAAATCAACATCCCCTACTACTCATCAGAAATTAGAAATCCGTTATATACACGGAGAACATGCTACATATCGCAAAACCACAAAATTATTAGAGACCAATTACATAAAATAAGCTTCCGTAGAACTACCGGTAAAGATTCAGGCTAACACGCATTATCAGACAGATATATATTTTCGCACCATGCAATCAGGAAGTAGAACTAGAATAAGGTTGTTTATGAAACAGACGTCCAGGCAAACAACCGTTTTCACGAGTTCATCGGGAGCCCGAAATGCAACCCTCGCCTCCTGTATAACAGACAATGGGAGAGTATTGTCACTTTACTAAACTCAATCTGACAACGCGATCGGATGTGCCTCATCACAGACTACAGAGTCACACTTACAAGAGAAATAGCCTGGTATATGTCCTCACAGAATACCCTATCAAACGTTCATGTTTTCTGACACAAAGCGGAGCAACAGACTTGGTACGTACATCAAACATGACAAACACTAACTCATACAAAGACGTGCACAACAGGTGGAACCTAAAAGTGGTGAGATACGGAAGATGGGTAATCAGGGGTGGTTGGAATCAAAGAAACGACGGGGTAAAACTACAGCTGCAATTCGCTAACGAATCTGAAACAGCATGTTACGAATCGATAGTTTATCTGCATTAAGATCAAGTGAAGATTCACCCAGCTGATTGCGGATTTCCATTCAGTTTGCGCATGTTACATCGGAAGAACGGATTTTAGCTGACGCACTGAATGACCCATGATTCAGAAAATAAGCAACAGCCGGCACACACACATACGGACATTATTAGTCGGCACGAAAAAAAATTGTCACAACGTATCGATTGGAATCTGAAACAACAGTTAACAAACTTCAAGAATTTCGTTCATTAGATTTGTCCATTGTGTATTAAATAGGGCGAAGTGATCATGTTGTAGAAATGTTGGGCAACGATTTAATAGTAGAACACTGCAATGAACGGTTGAATGATGACACACTTGAAAAACTTTCCAGGATCACCTCAATCTTTGTGGATGAAAATTGTTGAGCATCTCATCTATCCAGAACATTAATCGCGATCTGAAGAGAATACTAGTAAACGGTTACTAGATTCGTCAGCTATACGGCACAAAACTGAACTCCCGTGTAACAGATGCTGAAACTAACTATGTACGCATCCGCCTTGGGGATCGTAATAAGCACAAGATAAGTTTCCGTTTGAGTTCCACGGAAACCTAGTTGATCTAGTACTCTCGTTTTATACTG
Source organism: Paragonimus skrjabini miyazakii (assembly GCA_014338405.1). Lineage (NCBI taxonomy): Eukaryota > Metazoa > Platyhelminthes > Trematoda > Plagiorchiida > Troglotrematidae > Paragonimus > Paragonimus skrjabini miyazakii. Next base: position 94,579 of record JTDE01002389.1, read on the forward strand.
ATCAATATTTCCTAGGATATTCTATGTGGATATTTAGATTAATGATCGCTCAAACCACACCACCGTTTGGTCAGGCTCACGACCGTTCAGAAGGAATGAACTGCATAGAACTTCACTTGCATATACAGCTATAGAAAGGTCGTTTGTTGAGATCCTCAAGACAACAGTAGAAAACAGATTCATGGAGTAATAGGTAGTTTATTCGTTGATGGACGCCCTCCCTTCTTTTAAGGCCAGCTAATGGTAGTCAATGGTGATATTTTCAAAAATCTGTTGACAACCCAAATTCAGATGGCACGCATTTTTCTATGACACGCATTCTTACCGTTTTAGTGCCTGGAACGCATTAACTGTAGAAAAACAACCATCTTTTACGGTTTCTTTCTCGAGTTCAACAAGCTTCGCTGTTTGTACACCAACAAATCTGTATTATTTCAGGAACCTCCGTAGATGATAAACTGAACGTCATTTCCAATGAAAGACCACAACGTGTTATCACTACGATAGTTCGTCAAAAAAGGTTCCATTTAGTTTACAACAGAAATGAAGACGTTCAGCCCGGATAAAGAAAAGGAATCATCGGGATCGATCGATATGCCAATGCACGATTTTGCCTATGCCTTCAGAATGTTGACGATTGTGAAAGCAGTGAACCAAGAATGCAAACCAAATACGGACATAGGAAGCATACCACAAAGATGTCAGCAACATTAACATAGCTCATGTAAGAACAATGTTTTATTAAACAAGTGGACCTAAATACAATTTTGCTGACAGAACGACAAATGTTTGCAAGCATTATCAATAGAGATCAACAGTTATTTACAATTCACAGAACCAATACCTACAGTGAATAAAGTCACCGCCAGTCGTCCAACGTTTAACAGTGTTACCAAAGCGACAATAAGGCTGAATAAGTCACAAAAGAGTTAGCCAATGGAACACGACGACAAGTCAGGTGAGCTTTGTACGCCCGTGTGCGCGAGGATCATGTTAGGTCGCTCAAATAAGCAATTATTCATACGGGCAACGGTGAACTGCGCTTGGCGAGGAATGCCCTGAAAATTGATAGCTTTTCATATACCCCACACTGTTTCTTCACACACACACACGTTATAAATTCCGATTCTAATGAATTCTCCGACTGTGGCGTCAGGCTCCTAAAGTGACAAAATTGTCCCAAACTTTAACATTCCGATATAAACCCAAAAATTAAGCTGCAATGAGTGAAACGTTTTAGTATGACGCTAACGGCATAACAAACAAAGCCAAATGTATCAAGAGCGAAAGACAACGTTAAAACCGAACCATGGTTTACTCACAAAAACCTGCCAGCCATGTGAACATAGCAAGCGTTTACTCAGAATTGAAAAATGCCGCGAATCTTGAGTGGTGTTTGGTTTAAAACACTTCCGGACACAATCCGCCAACGAGCAAGCAATGAAATAACCTAAGTGATTTAACAAACATGATAGGGACTACACGTACGTGGACACAGTTCAGTGAAAATATGAACGATAAAGCCGCCAGAACAGAAAACGACAACAAAAAAGCGATTCGATATTATTTTGTAACAAATATTAATCAGAACGACTGCCAGCTAAAACGAACCTTGGTCCAATAGTAGAATACAGAATAGACCAGCAGATAGATAGCTGGTCCGCCCGAGGTGATAAACGTGCGCCACCACCATCGATAGTCCTGTGTTGGGTAGAAACGGAGAGAGGAATGAAACAGACCTGTCTATCCTACTGAATTTCTCCACTATAGTTTTATGTATATTGTAAGAATCAATAATACCAATCTGTGTTGGTGGTAGCCAATCCCATAGGTGACAACTAAATCCAAAACAGTATGCTCATCATCGATAACAAAACAGCAGTAGTTGACAATTGTACTTAACAGTTATACAACCATGAGAAAACTCTAAATTCGAAGACAAGAGACTGGTAGGATAAAAACCAAATATCAAAAAGTTTAGGTCACACTTGAAAAGTGAACACCATGTTGCTAAGAGCCAGCAGATAAACAAATAAATCGACAATACATGTATGGGTGCGGTTGAGTCAGACAAAAAATTGACATTCAGTGAGATATTTTGTAACTGCCAAAAAATAGAACATCTCCCCCTCTCGGTAGCGTACGGTTTGAATGTCCCACCGATACACACTGTAGGAAACGCAAACAAGAATACTGCACTCGATTTGTAACCAAATATTGAATTCATAAAATATCACAGCAAAGCCTCGAATTAATGAAGTCAACGATCATAAAAATGTATGGTTTATGACCTACTAAAAAAGGCATACCACCTGTGGTAACCCATACCGGAGAAAATCGTTACAACGACCGGAGAAACACGACTCGTGAGTGGATGGGTGAGACGTTGCACACTAGCAATAAAATGAAATTTAATGACTCAGACTGTCGACAGAATGCCAGATTTGGGTAAGACCAGCTTAAGAATTTCGTACCTTCCAATAAGGGATTACATGGAGGTGGTTGATGTAAGGTGAACTGCTGTAACTTTTCGTAGATACTTTAAAATGAATAAGAAAGAGGACCAGAAAGCCATCATGTAAATATTCATATCAGCCTTGCAACCCGGCCGAACAAGAAAATCGTCCGATTTATATGCTCGATCGGAAAAGCGCGGATTACCCACCATAATGGTCTAGCACAGAGAACATACAGATACTGCTGGATAACAGTGAATACACAAGCACACGTGAATGTAACAGAACTAGAGATGAATAAGGCGACTAGATAAACATGGAACGCAAAATGAGTGACTACGAACTAGAATCTTTGGAAACAAATGGTGTTCATACGTCTTCCTAAGGTGTCATGGAATTCTAGTGGAGCTATCAAATTACTTTTTAGGACCACTGCAACTCAAAAAGAACATGTTTTATAGTTCGTACAATTAAACTTTACACTGGTGCTGGAAAAGGCGACACATCAATTCAAAAAAGGAATGCTCGGGAAAACGGTAAATATATCCCGTCAGACGCAATGACGTCTTTCAACATTTGTTGAAATTTCAAGGGTGCGTACCATAGGGAATACTCATCTAAGTAAATATAGCCAGTTGACTCCTAACCCACAGTAATTGCCCCTATCCCGCTCGATCACTAGGTGATTAGAAACATAGTAAAATCATGAAGACAGGCCGTGAAGATTATTCATCTGGAGTATTAGACTGCCGCTCAAAAAAGTTCAGTGGACTTTGTTCTACTGGTCGGAAACCCTATCACCCGAAGAATACATACAAGTTTTCGTTTTCCAATCGCCACTGTTGACAGTTGGCCAACACCAGATAAACTGGCCTTATGGGCAACGCCACACTCCGATTTTGTGATCGACATCCAACGAAACAAAAAAGAGTATATCACATGATGGTTGGCCAGTGTCCTGCATGCCAATGGAACGTTACCTGTGCGGAGCGGTGATCGAACCAACCGCTAGCAATTTTTAAAAAAACTGCAGGGCGATCGGGAGATAGAAGCCCTGACCATTTCACCAAAAACTGTTGAACAGTGTATTGCAATCAATGTAAAATTTATGTCTCCGCTTACATTTTCAACTAATTTGCCACTTCGTTCGCTACTGTCACAATCAACAGCAATCCGAGTCATGACATCAGTAGATACGATATGAAGCTAGAGATGTTTGTGGCCTTGATACCAAAACTATTCGCCGCTAAAAGTTTTCGCGCAAGAAATCGCTTGACCTGACAGGGGAATTATAGTATCAATAAAGTGTAGTCTACGTATACAGTTAAGCTAATCATTAACCTACATATCGGAAGAAATATTGATTAAATCAACGTTAAGCGCAAGGCGTGCTCACATGTAATTAACCAAAAATAGACGGTATACTGTGATTCACATGACCACTTGTAGAAAACCAACCATGCTCCAGACTGATCCAATTAAACGATCGACAGAGACAGTACGAAGAGAGATCGATGAGTAACATGTGAACGATGAGAGCAAGAACATCGCAACAGAACAGGTGAGTAAGTGTAAGGTGACCTTTACCTTCGGATAATCTACACCCTATTAATTCCGCTGCGACGGAGCACACAACAAACGGCGAAACAATAGACATGCAAAAAAGCAACAGAAAGGGGTATGGAAAGACTCACGACCGAAATTCGGTGCCACAAGAGGCCTCATAACCCATACAGAACCAAACAGCTTGTTCACAATCTTATTTTTCACTCTGCAATTCATACGACCTCTGTTAAGTAACACATCAGCTTGCTAGGCTGAAAGCCCTGAATTAAGTTCCAAAGGTATATCACCTTCTTCAATCGGAGTAGCCTGTCCATACAAAAACCACATAATTACCGTGTCATTGTATGTAGCTGGCAAAGTACAAATATAAACAGTGTCATAACATGGAAAGAACAGGAGAGTATAAGCAAAGTAAAGAATAGAAACGTTAACATGAAGGTGTCATTTACTCCGACTACGTGCCACATCTATCAGCGACTCCAACCATAGATGCTTCATGGTTCGGCACTAAGTCCGTTCTTGGTCGCTGCTGTCTTTTCAACAGATAGTGGATTCTGCAGTGCTCCGTGACTCAGATGATAGAGCAGAACGCAAAACATGTTCTGTCGGAGATGTCATTTGACAATTTCGCTGATAGACTAGCGATTCAATCACGCACCAGTGATCGTGTGCTAACTGTGAACATCAGAGAATAGTCGGCTAACGTTTTTTGCAGAAATGAAACAGGTCACAAAACCATGTAGGGCAGGGGTCGGAAACACTTGTCGGAACAAGAGACAGACGCCCTGCCAGCGAGGAGAGGTAACCATACACGGCTTCGATTTATCGCCTCGTAACCTCGTAAGCACGACGGCATCAATTCCTAGCTTCTTAAACACAACGTCATCCCCCCCTCAATTCACATGCACCATGTGGGCATTGAAAGTAGAACATTGATAGGTGTTAACGTAAACCCGATCCGAAGAAGTATGCAGTTAAAATTCTAATATGTTAAACCGTCATGGAAATAAGTTTCAGCGTGAAATTCAAGTGTCTTCGCGTGCTTACGCTTCTTCAAGGTCACTTCCTTTTAAATATACCAAGAGATTTCAGCCACTGATTTACAAAATATATCATGGCTAAATACACTGCTCATCAAGGTCTGTTAATGGTTCTTGTTATTCAGAATTCGGGGACAAATGAACGGGGTTTAAATTCGTGTTATTCCGACATTCTGAAAGATACGCACATCCGGCAACCCGCGGGAGTGGATAAAAAGAGTGGGCAACGGGATTTTAAAACACCCTGATGATTCGGCCGTGATCATATAAGTGTATAACACATTTTAATATGCACTAATTAAAACCACGACGAAGTTCCAGCTGTATCGTGGACTGCCCAGTTCATATTTTAGTTTATTAGGGTAAAAAGACAGTTTCTAACATTCGCTGTTTACTACCGGCCACTGCATTATTGTCGTTGACAACCACCTCTGCTCATCACACATTTTCACGGAATCGGGGTATGTTATTCCATGCAACGAAACGACCAGCTTTCAATCGCTGTCGGTGCGCCCTAACCAAGCCCAAGTGTGATCAATCGGATGGTGTTCAGGATGACGAGGTTAACGGTTGAACACGATTTGATATCAAAAAGTCATTTAACTGTCGATATACGTCTGATGATGTGTTGCTTTTTGGAAGATCCAACTGAAGCTGCCAACGGGATGAACTAGATGGTTCTTCAACGCGTTCTCACAGGCATCACCACCCACCATTTTCTGAGAATTGTTCGTTCGTCCAAACGCCTTCTCCATAGAACGATAGGCTCGTCGTTCCTTCGAACAGGAGTTAAGATAACATTTTTTAGGCTGATCACAATCACCAAGTCATACTCAAGTATTGCATGGAAAATCTAAATTGGGAGTCATGAATCCAGACCATTTTGGATAAGTGGCACAGAGATAAAGTGCAGCGTCACACGGTACACGACCGCTGCCCTTGTCTATGCTTTTTAGTTAGCACTGGAAAACGGCGTGGGCTTCCGACAAGCATTTTGACCCCATGAATTTTTATGGGTACGGTTAGGACCAACACTGGGAATGCACTGGAGAGAGACAATTTTGGAATAGCCGTACGTGGCTTTGCTGTAATTAGCCATAGGAAGTGTGGATCATCCCATTTTGTAGTGGCGCTTGTTCGTCTACATTCTTCTTTACATCTCGTGTCTCCGGTTTTAATCTGGCACGACAGTGACCTTCTTACCACGGCTTGGTAAAGCTTTAAAAAACTTTCAATCGTCTTGATTTGTCTACTTGAAACACGCCCAGTTTAATTGTTGTAGAACATGGCATGCTCCTATAACCCCCTGCTGAAATAGTGACATCAACATAGTCCGACTGATCGATTACGAAGTATACGTTTGAAGTGAGGTCACGCCACGAAGGCCAGCGATCTAACACCAGACGACGAGGATCACAAAAGTACAACGATTTACACAAACAAAGGACGTCTGCAATTGTCAAGTGATGACATGAGAACGTACTCAACGGCTGCGAAAAAGACAATCACATGAGAGCAACCAACCTCTAATCGGGCAGTGCATTACGATAACCTAAGGTAGGTGAGTGTTTTTGTAGCTACAAGCTGTGCGAAGATATGCACAACACAATTATTCATCCTGTACTCTCAGCATCCCACTTAATTCATTGGGCCGACTTATGTATAGACCACTACGCAATACTGTCACACACACCACGTAACACTATAGTAAGCGGTCACAGTCTTGGAGAGTACTTAGGTACCGTTTTGTCAGAGCACACACTTCCGACAACTTTAACAGGCTATTTTGGTTCAAGCAGTGTCACAGTTCAGGGATAGCTCTCCTCAGTTCCTTCATCCCTCAACAGGTATATTCGAATTGTGTCCGGGAGACCCCAAGGCGGCTATCGGGGAGGCATTTATGAATACTATCAAAAATAGTTATGTCGTGGTTCAGGGCGCTAGGTTCCCACCCGACAAAAATAGTACATCAAGTAATGCCAGGCACAAGGTTCGTCAAATCACGTTGGATCTGTCAAAATGTAACTGCTGTTAACGGCATCACACTTCCACCATCAGACCGTGCAGCCTATTTCTGTTTGCGTCAAACCAGTTGGTACCAACCTTCTAATTCCAATCATTGATCAAAACAATGGTTTGGAGTGAGGGTAGGTTTATGATAAATCCCTTTACAAACCACTTGAAGCCCCAACAAGTGTACACACGTCTCACGGCTGGCACGTGTGAAGCTCTTATGCATCCATGATCAACCCCGGCTTTCCAATAAAATGTAAACCGTCCAAGGTTTATGAAATTTGCTGATATTACTTGTTCAGATTTAAACACATAAGTTGGATGCTTTAAGTGCAAAAGCCTGACCACAATAACCAAGAACAACTGATTGTGAAATGAACTTTCCAGTACTTATATGGAAATATGCAAAGGAATGAGTAGGTATGGACTAGATGTTATTTTACATCAAAGTCCGGAGAAAGCTCATGTGAAAAGCGAGGGTGTTTAAGTATAAAACGGTAGCGAAATACAAAAGAAGCCTGTGATCAACATGAGTTTCAACATTTACTATAACTTATGTATAGGGCCGCAACACCCTGGTACTCTGGCACGTCTTGCCGCAAAACATATTTCTCACGCCAATAACCAACTGCACAAACTAATCTATTGTAATCAAGGCATAAAACGAACGGGGGCAGTGTGTAAGGCAAAAAAGGGCAACTTACCTCATTGCATAACTGGAAGTAGGTGATCACGATGGCCACTTGCGCACAACAAATTATCAAAATGATGAAGACAGCGAATAAAAAGCCGAACAGATAATAGAACCGACTCTCCCAAAGTGCCTGCAGAGGCAAAAATGAGATAGACAACATGGAGATAACTGGTGATGAATAAAAGCAACGAACCCTATTGCCCAGAAGGCGATCAAGGTGCTACCGAAAACGATAAACCCAAAGTAGTTGTACTATGGAAACATTCACAAGATCGAATTCAACTAAATGCTTACGCAATAGTATATAATTCCGAAATGAATATCTTTGAGACACTTTAAAAGACAACACAGAATAGATGGCGATCATTTAGATGCAAGCACCATAATTAATGCAGACCATCACGCCAGGCGATATTTTCAACCAGCTATCAAGAGGCCTCAGCATTTTTAACTCAATGAAACAATCAGGGTTTCGACGATCTAGCATCATGTAGTGCCCAGATTAATATCGGTACAATGGATAAACAAAGCCCGACACAAACAAAAATGTATTTTCATTCACGGACTATCGAAGCTGCATTTTAGATAATAAACGACATACAAGTTGAGTTATTAGGAGAAATCGACCCCATACTTTCAGGGTATTTCCGACGACTGGGGAATCTTTGTAAAATCAAATAGCAAATCATTAACACAGGTGGGAAACCAACCGCACAAAAAGTTTAGCATTTCGTGCGAGATCGTTTTCAAACGGCCTTAACACATAGCCTTTTCATAATCATCATCATCATAAACAGCAATACATCAGTGGTTCACACTGATACTTAACTGCCACACAACCACGAAGAAGAAACAAACCCCGTTTAAGAAGAGAAAAGGAAAAAAGGGGAGGTGACCTAACTACTAAAAATACCTACGTCTATATTCAAACATACAACATCAAGGCGCCTACACCTTGCAGACAAACAACCGAGCTGTAAGTGAAAGTAAGGCGTCATCAGCTTCCTTACGGCTTTCACTGCCCCACGTCATTAGGTGCACTCACTTCACAGACAACTCGGACAAACAACAACATTCACGCCACTGAGCTCAGTTAGCCACCATCTCACCTAACGTCTCAAGCCACCGACTCTGTGAGTCGCAAGGGCTCCAGCCCGGGAGACGAACTCGATCTACAGTAGCCAACCCCGTCGTGAACGACTTCATCTCTCTACGCCAGGTCATCACCTGTCCACCTCGCACCTTGCGCCAATCGACCGCAGTATCGGCAAACAGTGCTCGGTGTGGCAAACGACTGGCTGAACACAGCCTAAGTGGTTAAACCTTTCCATGTGCAATGTTGAGGTGAAGGAGTTGGTCTGAACCACGTTACCGTAGTCACATTGTTTGTAGCTTACTCACTGTGAACGAAAACGCAAGCAGCTTCTCGGTAAAAACTTCACTAGCATCGGCTACTCCTGCAGCCGAAAAATGAAACCACTATGAATATGAGCAAAATAAACATTAACTTTAATTTCAAATGAGGCACTTTTCGGATATCACATATGATCCTACTTAGTCAAAACTATTTAAGAATTAAAATACGAGCTCGAATTACGCTTTTTGCACTACTGTATGGTTGACATAGCTTCCTAAGTAGACGAAATGGACAAATGATGTATAAGTATGTTGGCAAATTTAAGACTGATGATACAATCCTGGAACGGTACAGTTTATCTGGAAGCTTCGAAGTGCTTCATCAAAAGCTGGACAGACCGATAAATTTCGTCTAAAAGTATTAGTGCGTTTTGGAACTTGTAAACCAGCGTAATCCAGACTCGTCGCTTTATCGATGGGCAAAACGTCCAAATCTTGATTAGGTTAAAATGCTGTAGGCAGTCGTCTGCAATTTTGCAACAAGTGAACAACCTTGAAGGACACTATATATTGCGGTGAATGTATGTGACAACTTTCTGTAGATTCTACCTGGAGTAGAGTATCAGCAGTAGGTTCGCAAACTTTGTCATCACTGTTGTAACTAAGCGACCGCAAAAGTGCTCACCTATTTATTGATTTAAGTCAAAAGTATTAAGTATTGAGGATGTCGTCTCATGTGGTGATAAAACGTCGATACTCAAAAAGTCACACTCAGCGAGCAGCCAAAAACTGAAACCATCACCACGACCTGCAAAATCCACCAATGTTCTCAGTCACCTCAAACACAAGGAGACTACAAGTACAGTTCACAAATAACATATATTAAACCTTTCAACGTGGTTTCGGTTATTTCAGTAATTGACATACCTACTGCAACAAGGGCGGTAAGAAAATCGCCTAACGCGCACAGCCACTTTAAGCAAATTAACATGCAGATTGCGTTCGACAAGCAGTCGAAATCGGCATCCAATACTTAACGTTAGTGTAAGAGCAGCGAACTGAAAGATGCAGAAGCTCACATGTTTGGTTAGGCTGGAGAACGGAAAGAGGCGAGCATTTGTGAAACATGCCTACCGAGACTGACTAGCATAGTTTTGCGACTTAGCTAGGAATCGCTGAATTTAAAGATACAGGTTTCAGGGCTACATTGGAAAGAATGGTGGGGGTTTCGGCGGTAGAACATCTTCATTCGTCCACCTTGTCAAATGAAGATAAGAGCAGATAAGAGCGCCCCGTCTACAGGGCACGACGACAGACATAAAATGAGACTGGTAAACGTTTGCCAAGCATGACTGTGTGTGGACTTGGATGCTGTCAATCAGCACAGATAGATAGGAGAATTAGGCTGGAACTGAAGTTGTGCTTCTATCTTTTGAACGTTGGCTTTGGCTGCCACGCGGAATAGTCCGTCAAATGTATGCCATGTATTACCAGGATGACCAAATCTAGAGAACATTAGCCAATAATAACCGGGACTAGCACCGACGAACATGCGACCGTTACGATTGAAGTGCACTGGTACAGTGTGCTAGTTTTGTTGTTGAACAGCAAGGTAAGGGTAGATTCAAGCTAGTATACCATATTGTGGCGAAAAGGCGTCCAATAAACCACAGTCTTTATTGTCCAACGCGCTAGTTACCAAACAAAGAGCAAAATGGAACGTAGAAAAACATTATATACTCCTCGTTTCAACGACTGCCGGACGTCTTTTCGACGCCAGGGATGACGCAGGCAGACAAAAGCAACCCGTGGCCTTGTTATCCTGGCTGATATCTCATCAACAATATTACAGGCTGATGAGATCATGTTAACCAACTACGTGAAACTGCCAAAGTCTCAAGTGGATTGTTTGCAATAAAGAAGGTAGGAGTTTCTTATAATTGTGAACAGTGGTGGTGCTGTTCGTAGCTCGGGTTAATGGTTTTGATCTGTGTAAAGGACCAACCAATCAGATTCGAGGTCAAAGTTCAAATGCAACGAGAATCAACCAATGATAGATCAGGTCAAAGGTCATGAGCAACAGAAAGCGACTAACTAAGATTCAGGTCATAAGGTCAACTCACTCTGCTATATATCCATCGAACTTCACCGAACTCCACGCTCTAAAACTATACGCTGAAACACTTACGCACTGATTATGTCACCTCGTTTGATGACGAAACGTTTGCAACCTAAACACCAGGCTTGGCGAACATACCAATACCAAAAGGTAGGGGTGGAAATGCTCCAGTCTTGAGGCAGCATAGCACTTTGAAGGTGCGAAGTGTATGCCACACAAACCAACCCGGTCAATCACTTTGTTCAGGTTGATTCGTATGTCTTTGGTAGAGGGGTTAGGCAAGACTATGTCACCTGCATATTCCATGTCGGTCAACCTAGTACCAGAAAGAAGCTCAACAATGGATTCCTCAGGCGCACCTTTTAGAATGTCATCCATGACAAAATTGAATAAGCAGGAAGAGCTCTGACACCCTTAATGAACATCACTAGGTTGAACATGTTGGGAAAAGGCACTTTTCCCCAAAAGTACGCTCTATTTTCCAAGAAAAATGGAATGTTCGTTTTTGGAGATTTGAATGCCCGTTAGAATTCTCGAGCATTCGAGAATTTGTGCTCGTCTGTGACCGGTTGCTATAAACCATTATTTTGCCTTCGGGCTGAGCAGCAAATAAAGCTCATCTGAAGCCCGTCTTTTCCCTTACTTGTTGGGGGTTCTAAGCTGTGAAAGTTGGGTTCCGATACTTGCGCTCTGAATTTTGTGCAGTTTTGCGTTATCGTTGCGATCGTTCGTGACAAAGATACTGCTCGCGGTTGTTCTTGTCTTTCTCTATCAGGGGGCTCATAACAAAGCAGAACACCGGTCTTCAACTCATAAACTGATAAGGATTCTATACATTTCTGGAAGAAAGCATCATTTGTGCTCCAACTCCTAATCAGGGAAATCAGAAGACCAGATTTTTCGACATATATGCGGTGACCTGTCTAACGTGAATAACCTTCTCACGCTTCCCTAACAACATGCAGTTTAGTCCAGTGGGTCAGGAAGCTACGTAGGTCATGGCACCACGTCAAACATAAGCATTAACATACAGTTTGAGGCCCTACTACATCGAATCGTAAGAGTGGACCGGGTTACCTGTTTTACGTGCCTGACAAGTAAACCGACCTATCATTTGGATTAGCACATCGGGAACGTCAAGACTGCGGCGAACGCCGATCAACTTAGCGTATCCACCTAACGATAGACAAAAGCTTACAGATCAATAAAAAGCGCCTGCATCACGTCACCAAACATTACCAACTAAGAAATTCAATGCCATTGGACAATCCTGAAATCACAATTATATTCTGAGTGTAGTGAGTCAACCTCATCTCAATAGTTTCACTGGCTAAATTCAAAATGGCTCAATGTTATCGTGTTTTGCGGTTGATGACATTCACATCTAAAATTACGTTCCACCTTGTTTCGATTACATCCATCAGGTAGTGACAATGTCAACGAGGTTGACACTAGCGGTGTTAAGGTTTCAAAGCAGGATCCTATATTCTCAAGTTTCACATTACACATGAAGGAGCTCGCTGTCATGAAACGGACTGGATCGCATGCATTCTATAAACTAGCAAGTGGGCAGGAAAGTATAAAAACATTAGGCCTCAGGCTAAGGTACATTTGATCGTTACGAATAAAATAAAAACCAGAAATTAGCGCAGCCCTCACAATACGTACTGGTCCAGCTCAATGCGAAAAGGAGCTCCGAGGTTAATGGGAATACAAAAAAACGAAAGTTCGAATCGACCCAGAGCAAGGTGTTCCAGATGTAGCACGATAACTGATAGATTAACTGTAGACTAAGGCCACGACCCAGTAGACATGGTTAAAACAAAGTCATACTCAACAGTACGTTGAATAATAAGGAGACGTATTAAGCCAAAACCTACAAAAAGATTTGACGGTTCACAGTGGACAATGTTGAGCATGACGAATCTGGCCCATTCTAAAATGCATACGATTTGGATGAACCAATAATGCTTGAATTTTTCTAAGAACGGTGAAAAACTGAAGGAACAATGTTGTTTCGTACGATTTATTCGGGTGTTCACAGCTAGCGACACAAAAGACAAGGTAAAGTTTGTCCAGCGCAGAAGGGGCAGCAGTTTCATCTCCCACTATATGTGATCACTTCTCTCTGGCTCAGACTCATCAGGTAGACAAACGCTGTGTCAAAACTCATGTTTCAAAAAGACGCACTAAAGGATCATAATAGCTGTATACATGAATGTAGGCGTATTTTTGTATTTAAGGTTGCAACTAGGTTTTGGTGGTTCACACAGTATTTGTTGCAATATACTGAACAAAACTCGCAATGGCCGAAAGTGTTTTAGAAGAGTGAGTGAGATCAAATTGTGCAACCTGCTGTAAAATAATGATTCAGGTCATATTGTAGCGAAAAGGCGTCCAATAAAGCACAATCTTTATTGTCCAACTCGCTAGTTCACATGCTTCGCGCGCGCTCGCGTTTATGAGTCAGCATTCCAATCCACAACACCCCCAGGTTTCCGTTCACGCGTCGTGTGCACTTCTACCCGGTTTAGGTGTGTGATTGGCGCCTTCTACCCGGGGGTTTTCT
>JTDE01002390.1:8043-34809 GCA_014338405.1 Paragonimus skrjabini miyazakii
TAGTCGATAATTGCCTTGCAACGGATGAAGCGGCGTTTTGTCTGTGCTGAGTATCACTCGTTGGCCGGTTAATCAGTGCAACTGTCAACCAATTTGGGATGTGCTCCTTGGCCGTGGTTTCAAGCATCCTTTCTGTTCTGCCAATGTATGTTTCCGCAACTGCGGGAAAATTGATAGAAAACGTAGAGGTTTGCTTTTTGATTGGAGTTAGAGGGAACCTAGTCGTTTGTGAGAGCAGGACAAGCTTTGCTGCCGGCTGTCTTTACTCTGGTTGTTCGTTAAGCCTGCGGACCAACGTTAGGGGCAACGTAAAGACACCGGGGGACAGCGTTCTTCCAGAGTAGGGGGTTCCAGCAACAATCCTGTAAAAGGAAACAATACGAACAAGCATGAGCCGAAGGCCCAGTAAGCCATGCACACGACTTACACAAACGAAAACTAAAACGGCGTCGACAACACAGCACCACGCTCCGCTACACAATTCAGATTCAACCTGTGCGCGCTTGCTGGTTTCGACCGCACGTTACACTGCATTACACACGCGTTTGGAAGCGGCACTGGTAATCTTTCCGAAGGTGTTCATCAGACTACCACCTTTGAAGGAGAGTTTGATATAAGACGGTTTTTTAATGGCTTCCACAGTTGCATTTTTAGCGGGAGTACATTTGCTTCATTTCCAAATGACACGTTCTGGGAAATTGTTGGCACGAAGCGTTTCATACAACACTGTTTGTTCGGCTTGTAATTTATACTGGGAGCATATTCTTGACGCTCTGTAAGGCAGTGTGGGTACGTACATTACGTTCATGTATTGTCCCGTCCATGTTGGTTTATGGTACACTGAACACTCGATTGAACCGTCTAAACGGCGTCTAATCAGGATGTCCAAGAAGGGCAAACTGTTCTCATCATCGTGCGGACAAAATTGCACGCAGATTGAGATTTAAAAGATCGTCTGGGGGGGGATGTACGCATTCAGTAAACGTGTCATAGAAATCGTAGGGCTGAGTAGTTAAGACGCCTGTTGACAGATTTATCACCTTCGTTGACGTGATCGAAAGCGATATGGTCGACGAATAAAGTACAAGAGTCCATTTGAGTCCGAGGTGTTCAGTGGGGTGACGTCTAACAGTATAATCTTCGGTTAAGCGTTCGGCGAATATAAACGAGCAACGATGAGATCAGTGATTTTACTACACCTATATTAATGCACAAACCTTGACTAGTCTTGTGTTAGGAAGGAAACTACTTAAATATTTCGAATTACGGTCACATGGTGGTTAAAGTTGGTTTGTGACGAGACATCAATAACTTGCTGTGGGCAAGAGGGGTTGTGTTGGAACGTGGTTAGTAGAACGATATAGTAAGGGCCTTGCTGGCATCCACAACATGTATGCCATCAACATCATTACTTTAAGAAATACAGCCCGTGTGATTCGGCCATTCTTTTATTATGTGTTTTTTGCCCCCTGCTATGTAAAAATAATCATTGTATTGGACAGTGAGAAGACAAATTATGAAATCTTCGGACACATATAATACATTCTGATCACGTATGAGTGTGCAACTAGTTTGGAATATCGCGACGGAATCCTACGCGGTGAAAATGAAGAACGTGGCTAATGACTACCAGAATGCTTTAGCGTCAGCGCAAATTGTTTTTGAACAAACTCTAGGGGTTGTGACGTTTATAATAGCCACAGCCTCCAAAAACTGGAGAACTTGTTTCCAGTTGCTCCTAAAAATCAGAGGCTGCATCAAAACGGTGATTCTATGTCCTGTTTTGATCACGTACTTCGCTGTTGATGATGCCGAGTGTCATCCATCAACCACCATACGTGCACCTAGTGTTTCTGTTCGTGTTTCCACTTATTTGGGGAAGTGGTAGCAACCAGTTCCCTCTATGTGACTCACGCTGTAGTCACACTAATATTAGTGTAAACTTGACAGACGTGTACGGTTTTTTCCTAACCGAAGGGACTGGCGAACCTGTTTCATGTTACTGTGACTAATTTAGCAGCGTTGTAAGTTCTGGATACAGCGACTTTTACACACTTCCTTGTCATTGCTGATCAACTGCCATCTAGGAACGGGGGTTCTAAGTATACTATCTTGCTTGAGGACGTCGCCACCTGTATTCTTAGGGTAGATTTCTTATGACTTTCAAAAGCACCCGTTGTTCGGCAGAATATCTGTCGGTGCGCTTAATTCTAACAATAGCACATAGCGTTCTCACTAAGCCTTTTTTTCTATTGCACAGAACAAGGGCTTTCGAAATTTATATACTGACCTGTCCAAGTAGTCATTCCCTTAGGATATCTTCCTTTCGTGTCATCCGATCTTCAGGTGACTAGGTCATTCAACAACGAAACATTCACTCACTTCGTGCTCTCTAGTTAGCTTTAGGTTTGGACGTGCTTAACTTGACTGCGAGCGTAACTGAATTCGTTTGGGCTTTCAGGAATGGCTAGTACATCGTCCACGTAGCGTCTGTACAACGCTGGTCTTAAGAGGCTTTCACGTAATGTGGATTTCGCCTTAGTTGTGGGGTAATTCATCGGAAGTGAACCTATTGGATTGACCATTACAACCACCTCCACATGCGGAAAGTAAATTTCCGGAAGTGGATCTTCACGTTGCATGTGGACAAATGAAGCGGTGATTTCGGTTGGGTCACTGGGTTGAAAAAAGGAGCATTGCTGTTCAATATAACTTCGCCGATGCTATTATCTGTTTCATAAAATGGAATGTTAATAATTATAAACCTCATATAAAGTGAGCACATTGATTCAAATTGCGCTTTCTTCCGGTTTCAATGGTAGCGTCCGGCGGTAGATACATTTTATCGAATATAATAAATATATTGGAAGTATCAAGCACACTGGTTGTACTGGGTGATTTCAGTATGTTACACTTAACTGTTGTTGTCGTATGAAGACTCACAGAAGTGATCAATTATGACGGAGTGATGGTCCTGACTGTGACTGTATGGCACAAATTAAGCTTTTCTGTTTATTCAATCCGGCCGTACTAATAAACTTCAATGTAACACACGTAGTCCACTCTGGTTCGATCGAACCAGGCACAATGCTTGCGCTGTATGATGGTTAGATACATGTTCACTTTTTTATTCCACGGACACCAACTGTTAATTTCGTCTATGGCGTAATCCGTCCTGGTTCGCAAGAAAATGCGCACGGACATCATCAAGCGACTTGACCAGATGTTTCGGGATTAGGACTGTTTTTCGTCTGGTTGGTATTCAGCCAGTCTTTTTACGGGGAAATCGATAGTGTCGTTTTTTAACCTTTGTGAGCTATTAAATAGTAAACATGTTGCTATTTTAATTATGTTCTTCCAAGGAGACTCATTCGCGAGAAATCTGGACAGGTTGGATTTGAACCAGCGATAGAAACGACATGTCTGGACGCTACAGGTGTTCTACTAGCTGAGCTATTGTTTACGAATGCCTTTAGCTAGCTCTGCTTTTGTGTTCCCATTTATTGTTCTCCGTCTGGACTTAATTTTAAAGTAGGCATTGACAAACCCCCTTAACGTTTACCTCATCATGTATTCCTTACTGAGTATGTAGTCCATCAGTGTATGATGTGAAGTGTTAAATCACGTATTCGATAAAGGAAAATAAGACCGTTCAGGTAGTACTTCAGTAATCGTTGGTCATGTTAGTCTCCTGGGTCGGGGAATTCCTTACCTACCGAGCCTCTGGTTGGGAACGTTCAGAAGATGACGTCTACTGAGGTTCATTTACGTAACTACGGGTACGTTGCTATTCCAGGCATACATACCAATTCGGACACCGGCTTCCGGCCGCTTATACATAAAGACATTTGCGTTATGGGATAGCCGAACGTATTCAAAAATATCCTACAGGTCACCTCGCTTCCGAATTCCGCACCGAACCAACACCTAGCTTCAAATGCAGGACATCTGAATGCACACCAGCGAGCGATTATCATCCAGACATTTTTACTGGTTCATGTAACCGGCAGTTGTCATCTAGTAGACTTCGCGAAGGTCTGTGTCAAAATACTACACTCCTTCCTCTACACTCTACGTAAATTATTTGCCAGCCTGTCCTGGCCGTGTTAGTGATATACTGTGTATGTGGTTTCTGTGTGTTGTCCACTGTGTGTTCGGTTTTATTCCTTCAGCAGTCGGTGAATGGCTTCTTCGTTTTATGGACAATACTAATTACCTTGCGCACTTCCAAAGACGCTGCGCAATGTTATCGGGTAGATCGTGCAAACTCGCGTCGTTAAATTTTTATGTAAGCTGAAAGCAGGCCGGTAAACAGTGCGAGATGTCATTGTAACTCATTCGATTGTTTGGTCCAAGTGCACAATACCTTGTTGATTGTTTGAGTCTGGACATCCAGTTTTTTTTTCAAAACAGAGTTTCATCCTGCTATCTTGTATCTGCACTAGGACCTATTCCTTCTTGTGTGATGCTTACGCATTGGCTTATAACATTTTTCTTGTGTCGATGCTTTTGTGCTAATACTTCATTGTTTTATTCCATTCTATACTACTCCGTGGCTTAAGATTGATATTGTTATTGCGTGATAACCGCTTGCATTTTATCGTAGGTTTAGTCTTCAGATAACCTTTTTGACTCGCTTCCGTTATTAACTGTTTTGTCCTCTTCATCTCATCTATAGTGCATCTTCTTTGAACAACGGTCTAACACCGACTCTCGTGTTTCAATACATATAGGTTTACTGGCTCATCATATATGATCATTTTAACACCATCTTTTGTGTTTGTACACTCTAGCCGTCCTACCATCTGTTCTCCCTGATCAGATCCTGTACGACCAGCGCTGCTAGTCGAACGCTCTTTCCGAATGCGTCGGTTTCTCTCTGACAGATCACTAAGGGTATACCACAGTTACGCTACCGGACACGTATTGACCGCCGGTTTTAGTTTATGAGTACTGCCATAAAAGCCGCATTAAGATGTCCCTCCTAATTACCTCCTTTCCGAAACTTTTTGGCGTATCTACTCCCAATGAAATCACCGATACGCTTACCTAGGAAGACTACGGATTACGTATACGCTGTTAAGCATCAGTGTGAATCACTGATGTATTGCTGTCTATGATGATGATGATGATGACTGACTTCGCTTTAAACCAGTGCATCGGTTTGCCGACCTTTGTCTAAAAAACCACCCATGCATACTTGTTTCACTAAAAATGTCAATTATTTTGTTGTACATACACCCGCGACTATGGTACTTCTCGGGTGTTCATATCGAACCCAAAAACACTTGGTACTGCCTATACCTTTCGCTAAATAGGTTTATGCATAAGACGGTGGATTAACTTAGAGAGACGTGACCCCATAGCCATTAGTACCTGTTCGGTTTGTGCATATTCCATCAGAATCATGTGAAATAAGGTGTGTAAAATACCATGTTACTGCTTGTATGGGATACTCATCACTTTTTGCTATTGCTGCTGAATAGTGTCCGTGACGATTTATTTTTTGGACACGCACGCTTCCGACGTGTTAACTTTGTAGAGGGTTCTCCCCTCTTGGAAACAGGCATACTCAATTTACCAGTTTGCATCATCTGTAGGTAATCCAGTGTACCTACTTGACAATCTCGTTTATACAACTTAAAAACCAGCTTATTTCTGTTTGAGTAGTTCCCCCCAGGGCTGATCCATTTGCTTCTCCATCGCTCGTCTGCGACCTTGTGTAAACGGTCATTCCTGTAGCATGTTTTTTCAGACCATGGTGGATTTTCCGGTTCTGTATCAGCCCGAACCAAATGTTATCAAGGAATGCTTGACGTCATACGGCAAGTCTGGCCAAATTGTTGGATGTGACCGGAGTTCTTACCCGCGGTTTTCATTTGGCCACTAGATTATGTTACTTTTATGCGTGTTATTGTCTGTCGAACGTTTTTGACCCTTGGTCGGACTTTGCAAATATCTGTTATTTTTTGATTGTGTTCGGCGATCGTCTTTTGTAGCGTCAAAATTCTGTAGCTGGATTATCTCACTGTTCACACTAGTTACTATTCACTAAGACTTCTTTCCACCATTTGTTTTGGTTCATATGGATTTCGTCACATTCATTGCGCAATGCGAACTAATCAGTTTGTGACTTAGTACACTAATCTGAAAGTATTTAACACTACTGAGTTTCAAGCCTGATTTTGGCCATTTGCTGGCGCTATAGTTGTTACGTCGTTCATGGATTCTTGTTACAGGATTTCACCGTCTGATATTGTTTTCCACTCTGTCTCCCGCTTGCTTGACCCCAACTACCCAATCCGTCGGCTTCTCTGTTGTCACCTATTAGTTGTTTAAATGTTTAATCCTTCCGTTATTTATGACACAGCTGGGCGCTTTTTCTTTTTCCAACTTACTTGTTACGCTGTTGTTTTGCTCCTTTAGTTGTGTTTTCTGTGCGGTTCGAATGCTTATCTTGGGAAACACCGTGTCACTTTCTGTGTTTTTTCTTGTGCACTCTTCTCGGGTTACATGTTCACTCCGTTTTGTTATGTGCGGCACTATGTGCAGTGTCGGTGAGTCTATACTTGTTGCTGTTGTTCTGAACGACTTTGTTAAGCGATAGATAAGTGCACACAGCAGGATCCCTGTTCAGTTCCGGCATTCTGTTGGGCTTCCATAGTGTGTGTACCATCGATAAGTATGATATATCTGACTTAATGTCACTTACAAAGAAGTGTGATTCACTGATCACATTTTTAATCCGGTTACTGTTAAATACATATTCTCGGATTATGCCAACCTAGCAATAAATCCACCTAATTTATCGACAAACGTAATTTTGATCTATCAAGCAAAATATTGTTTACTATGAATAAACAAAACACATCAGTGACCGTGAGTTTACCGTTTCACTGCTTCACCAGCACGTACGTTTTACCAATCTGGTTATATCCTGTTTGGTGAACATATTCTACAGGGAATGCAAACTTTTGTCCGTTGATGCACATGGGTGTTCATTTGGATCGTAACATCTTTTATGTGTTTGCTTGTTTATTCAGGTTTCTATGAGACCTCTGTTGAGGTCTAAGGGAGATTTAGGTTTGTTGGATTAAATTACAATCATCTGTGTATTATGTTTCAAATAATGTCCTCCAGCGCACTTTGTGGAAACGTTGTGTTATCTACATGAGCGTCCACTCATACGGGCGCTCATGAGGACAAAATCGCTCTTGATGACATTCATGGATCCTCTGGGGCTGACCAAACTCTTAGGTATCGTCTTATCTCTAGACGATTTAAGTACGCCACTTAGTGGTTGGGCTTCGGAAATGGAACGACCGATTGGTATCTCTGTGCCCGAGCAGATTGCATTGCCATTTGTGAAAGTTTTTTAGCTGTGTGCATCTCACGATCTCCATACCCGAAACATCGTAGTCCAACACAACAAAAGCACTTGGTCATATAGAGACAGCTCACACAACTCCATCATACTGACACAAATGACGCCATTCTGTCAACAGTTGTATTGGAAAAACCCTCTGGATTCGGGTCGTGCCGTTTCGTTTTACTTTTTCTTCAATGATTTGATTTCGATAAATATACAGCAAATTATCGACCCTCATGTGACAGAGCTCTGAGGAACGGTTATAAAGCGGTGCTGATCAACAGATTACTCGGATGTAATCGGCCTCGAGAATCTGACGAACCTTGGGTAGCATTCGCGATAGATTTGAGTTTAGGTTTTATAGTAGTCGTGCAGTTACAGCATCAATGCTTTATTCGCACGTCGGTATATTTTTTGACAGGCGTCACATAATCCAATCCAGTTTTGAACATCATAGGTATTATTGAGATCCAAGGTGTAAGTTGATCAAGTCTTGCACTAAGCCCGTAGGAACCACCTCAAAGGAGATGGAACGAGTTCTCTTGTCTATAAGTTACAGCGCGCTGTTTTCCACAATTCTTGTTTGTGTCAGCCATCCACCTAGTTTTTATCGATACTACGTCAAGCCACACCTACGTGCTAATCAAGTTGAATTTTTAGTAGATAGTTTGAAATAATGTGAACCGAAAAGAATATGTTGCGTAAATGGTTGATCACCGTATTCTTGATAAAGTCGTTCAATTGTTGAATTATTTGAAATGTAAAATTCTCAGGGAAGCACTGTTGCTCTCTTTCGCTTGGTAGCAAAAAATGGATATCAAAACAATCGGAGCTCATTGAAGTGGTATGGGAAACTGAAGGAGTGTCATTCAATTGGTGCTTGATAGTGTGTAGTTTAAATCCCAAAGATTGAATCCAATGTCATTTTCACTTCGCGTTTTGATTGCAATGTATTAGCCCGACGTTATAAGCCGTTTCAAATTTTAGGTGTGCATCGATAGCCACCTGGGTTTCTAAGGGAAACACATAGACTGAAGATAAGACATAACTTCACCCCCCCAGTACACGCGGTCGTTACACAAGGGCAGATTTCGGACGGATTGGATTGACGTCCTCCACTGTACTAAAGTTTCAGTTAAGTGTTTCTGAAATCTAGGTCGTTGCATAAAGGCCGTGTATGCTTTGAAAATTCATGTCGTCTCTCTAGTTCGTTTACTTCAAAACGCAGTGGACTGTTGAAATATATTGTACGTGAGTAGTGACTATTTACAGTTGAACCTGGAGAAAGCCTTTCGGACCGAAGGCGCTCCCCCGGTTCACGGGGGCGGTAGCAATTTACAAAAGTAAGCCACCCTTCTGCGTACAGAATGACTTGTTCGTCAGTATCAGATTGCTCTGGTAAGTGATGTACATGTATGCGTGTAAGTGTGCGTGTGTTGTATGGTTGTTGCTTATTTTGTTTAGCTTCCCAGTGTCCATTGGACTTTGCTATACAAACCCACAGAGTGCAGTATGTACCTGTTGAGATGCAGCCAAATGTGCTCAAGAGATGCATTGTGCAATAAACTGTTTTTGGTTATTTTCTGGACTTGTATTCAGCACAAATGTCAACAAAACGCGTTGCCTTCGTCACATATGACTTCGAAACTATTCTGGTCTGTTAATGAGAGGCATTTGCTACCTATGTTCAATTTATCCCGCTTTGTGACGCGGAAATTTTACACGTTGTAGACAAGGATACAGCTGGACTACTGTTTTGCTATTTTCCTGCTAGCCCACATCAGAAGTTGCGATGTTATCAATATGACTGTTGTTGAAGAAATTCCGAGTGTATCCTTTCTTTAGTAACTAATTAAACCTCACGATTTATACACAGTAGGTCATGCACTGCATGTGCCAGCTTAGTGTTTTCCGTATCAGGCATTGCTCATGGGAATCGCCAACAGATGGACAAAACCACGAGTTGACCAATTATAAGCACAAATAATTGAGGTTTTAATTTTATCGTCGAGTATAACTGACAGGTGCAGCTATCCGGCGTGGCAACATGTCATGGTCGGTAGTGTAAATGCCTCCACTCCGATTACTTGTTATGCCCATTTGATTGCTTCCTTAATTTCTCCGTCCGGAATTTTGCCTTTTTGTCGAGGCGAACGGTGATTATGTTTACGATATCACATTAGGCTTCAGACCTAAGGGATAGAATATTTTTGGATAATCCGGCACAATTTGGGACTACCTCCTTCTGTCGTGTTAAATATAGTTCGGTGTGCCTCCTACCGTTGATTGACACGGTTGATGAATCGTCTGTAATCGACACGTTTGTCAATGTTTATTATTCCGATCGTCATCTGTCCGCTTATTAGTTATCATTGATTCACCATGTCCTGCCCTATTGCGTATAGGTTCTGTGACGCGTGAACAGCAGCACATAGTTGTTCCTTTTAGACTATTAGAATTATTGCACCCAGTCTCTACGGTCGTTTCAGGTGACATTCGTTTGTGTACTTCTCAACTCATACAAAACCAACCAAATAATTCGCATTTTGACCTTGAAATGTTCACGGGTACAGGTATCATGTGTGTAAGTTGTCTATGGGACACTGCATGATTGAACATAAATATGACTGTATTAGTGGATAAACCAAACAGGTGAGATTACGTTTGACCTTAATCTTTCATGATGCTCAACTCTCGCACCAGCATTCCTCGATCGGCTACGGTTTTTTGTAAGTTCGTCGTGTAATGCTAGTCTGACGAGGTGTAAACCGTTTATGCTGTGAGTAAAACTGTTATACAGCAAACTTTCTGTGCTTGGGATAATTGCTATGCGTAACCTGCGAACACCTCGCTGATCTTGGTGACTACGGTCTATCTGAGGTCACCGGTTTCTCACTACCAACAACTGCAAGGACTTGAAGTGATAGTCTTGTCGTACTTCCCTCAGATAAACGACCGGTTTCACTCTTGTGTAGATTTATTCGAATGGCAATAAGCTAGATGAGTCTGGAATCCCAAGCGACCACCACGCAATCGTTCATTGAGTCGATGACCGAGTGGGTAACAGTCTGGTTGTCCGGTTTGAGTCTTATTCGCACCACATCTGCCCGTTGACTTCAAGCAGGAACAATGTTGACCGTACAGTGAGCTGTTGACTAAAAAGTGGACATTTCAGACCCGTGTATTCTTTGCCCTCAAAGTCGTTACCTGTAAACCTTGAGTGCGAGATAGACCAAGTCAGTCCAACCCGATGATATTAATTTCTTACCCATATCTTGTGTTTTACGACCTATTCGTCTTTATAGATGCTCCACTGTACTTAAATAGCATTAACTCTTCTAACCTTTCCTTTTGTATAGTAAATGTTTTATAGCGACTGCTTTGTAGGTTGCTTTCTTTTTTCATACCTATCGGGCAGGATTATAGTGATCCGTGGGTATGAACCAACGATCATTGTTCTATTAGCATCCAAGTACTTATTCAGTTTGCCATTTGTTTGCTCCTTATTGCTCATGATGCTACGAATATTATTAATAATGCTAATGTGGTCTAGGTTTATGGAGCTATTTATCTTCAACTTACTAAAGTTGTGAACATGCAAGAGGTCAAAACTCAACCTCTCAAAGTGCCTATAGCGTACGGTTAGTAATGCTTGTTGTTGTAACTTGGAATACGGCCCACGAGCGCGTAAACAGACAACGGAATAACCGTTAGTGAAACGGTAGATAGTGGAACGGCGTTCAACGGTTCTGGAAGACTGACTACGAAATGTGCACGATTAATACGAATCTTCCCAGCCAACCCAACCACTTGAGGCTAACGAACGAACACAGAGGAAAGACTGGCCTCCGGACAGAGCTACTTTATGTCTCTCAATCCGAAAACAACGCGGTCACAAACTAGACAACATTTAAAGGGTTTGTGACCAATCAGGAAACAAGGACAGAAGTAGACCAGACAAAGATCCAGACAGTACATTGGTGTCCCAAGTAAAGTACGTGCGTGTGGGCCGGGCGGCAGGATTTTGCACAAAGGTTGAGAACGCACGTGATGAGGGACGTGGCACATGACCGTGCTGACTATGAAGGTCACTACAATCGGTAGAGTTAGGCCACTGCGAAGTCAATAAAACGGTATTTTCGGGGAATTGGATTCTTCCCCGACACTTGTCAACACTAAGTTGGTTTGCTGTATATAGTTTAGTCTTTTCCTGTCTGCGAGCGTCAGGTTTTACGTTGAAATCTTCCTCTGATGACCATTATCAGTTCGACGATGCGTTACCTGTGAGATTCTGTTGGTTAAGAGTTTGGCTTACAACACGAAGATTGGCAGTTCGAATCTCGCTCCGACAGAACATACGTATGGGATGGGTCCACAAAACACGAAATCTTTCATGTGATGTAATGTTGTGGTGTATCATACATCACTGTAGTTTTGGGCTATGTGAGTGGCAAATTTAAGCTGTCCGTTTGAAGTGAACCGTGTCTATTCGGACTACCGGAGTGTTAGATAGTGGTACCCGATTAACTGTATTTACACCCTGATGTTGAATGCTAATGTTATCGTTAGTCTTGCTGATCGTTTGGTTGGCCTTCGGATGTAACCCGGCTACCATCTCTCAGTTGGCTAAATTTGACCCAATGGCAAGTAACAGTTTTTCTGCGCCATTTTTTTGTTCGGTTTCCACTTTCATTATCTGGGATTACTGTTTTATGGTTCGATCTAGAGCATTCATTAGACTCGCACCTTGAAAGGCAAGGTTTTCCTATCTACAAGATCACTCGTTTGCATTCGTTACCTTATGCTACCCTGAATTACGCACTCTCTTATCTTCTAAAGAAACGTTGGTTACGGATAGTTAGGGATGGTGATTCTTTTTGCATTTATGTGGTGAAGATTTGTCTCCACCCGGTGCCGCACGTCGTGTTTTGGTGCTACGCATTCGGTTTGTGATTTGTCAATTGTGTTGTATGGCACGCAGTTTCGTTGTGAGTAGTATACTACTCACAAGTAGTATATTACCCACAGCCGACATTAAGGAACAAAAGAGCAAGCTCCGAACGCCAGGAAAAAGACGGACAAAAAGAGACTATCGGAATTGTGTGTACGCACTACGGCAGAAGTTCCATCAAGGCGAATGACAATGATGTATGTCTAATGTGCAAATGAGTGTGTTTTGATCTTTGACATGACCTATACGGGAGTTTGTGCGATAAACGAATTATCAGACCATGCCTCTTCTGCGGTCACAACTATTGTAACTAGCGGAAACCTCATAAGCCGTTGAAATTTGCCTTCCACTACTGTTACACCACCCTCTCGGAACCAACTGTCTGCAAAAATCTGTTGTCTCCTAAGATGGTGGGAGATGCCTGTTCGATTGGAGGCCAACCACGTAAAGCAGCTGATCGATCTCAGGCTATGAGAAAGGAAAAAATTAGGTCACTGGAGAAAATAATTCACCCACATTTATGCAACCCCGGTGACAACGACCTCGGGGTTTTGCGGATGAGTGTCCGGACAACAATTTGTTCACTGGCTGTAGGTTCGATTCCCTGGAGGGCATGGTGCTGACGAAAGCTAGTAAAGTCAAAATAGCTGTCTGCCACTTCACTGGCGGTCACTTGGATTAATTGTCTGTAAATACCGACTAAATCTATTAGAATGGTTCCAGTTTTTTCTTGACTACTTGGGCGAAATATTAAGTTACATTATTTGGCCTCCCAATATGAAACTGGGATTTGTTTAGTGTGGTTGAAACAGAAATTCGTAACTAAGTGAATGATGATCGCTGTGTTGGACACCAGGGGGATAACGTCCTTGCTGATGGTTGTTCCATTGTGTTCACTGTGGTCATTCCTGTTACCGGAGTTCGATCTGGTGGAGCATTTCTGATGGATGTTGAACAGAATACAGAAACTCCAGTTCATTGGGAATTTTACAGAAACTGGATTTTTATCGCTTGATAACACACTACACAAACACTGCAGTTTACTGAAATGACCAATACTTTCGTCTGAAAGTTTGGGGCTTGCGATTGCTCTCCTAGATTTATATATTCGTTTTCGAACACTAAACAATTGAAGATATCCCTTTTGTACGGTGACCAAATTTCAATTGCTGTATGCCAATGTCTTTTGATCACTTATGGACTTGCCTTCTGGTAGTGTGAACTCTTGTTGTCCGTTCGGGAGTCAAACAGCGTACGTGCGCCTGATGAGGCACATTCAAGTGAATAATCTGTGGACAGGTGTAAGGGGTCATATGTCCAAGACACATACGAACACGAAGTAGGGACCTCGTACCTATCTGTGCGCAATATCACACTCGATTCAGTTATGTCTGGTTTCACTCTTACCATAGAAGGCGATCAAGTGTTATTTTTTTAAATTTTCATACCACTGGTTTTCTAATCTGCTGTTTACTGTCATATCGGTAAATTTCTTGAACGATCGTCCACGTAGCTCTCAATATGACGACTACCATTGAGAGCTTAAACGCAAACGGACTAAAAGCTTGCACAGAGATCGTGAGCACCACTTGATCGAACAGTCGGAACAGGCGGAACGAGCCTTTTCATCTGACAATAGCAGAAAGCTATTTTCCTTGATCCGTGATTGTACTGACCGTGGGGTCGATGCAAGTGAGGCCATATGTGAAAAAGATGGTTCGCTTATCACCAATCAATAGCGCCGACTTGACAGGTGGACTAAACATTTTGAAGAACAGTTCAGCTGGCCTCCACCAGACAATGTGGACGACGGTACCCCAATGGTCAGTTATTGTACTCCAGACGGTTCTCCGTCGGAAGCAGAAGTTGCCTTGGAGCTTAAGACACTAAAACGTACCAAGGTTCCTGGTCCAGATCTCCTTTCTCCTTCTATTTTCAAAGAGGGCTGGGAGAGGTTGATGTCAAAACTGACAAAACTCCTCCGAACGATTTGAGAAGCTGAAGAGGTACCTCATAATTGATGCTTATTAACAGCAATTTCCGTTTTCACAAAGGGAGCTCGAGGTATATGTGACAGCCACGGAGGCATCAGTTTGGTGTCTGTTGCGTCCAATTTACTCACTGGCCTCATTTTACGTCAACGGGCTTGTTTGTATGGAATGCACTTCGCACCTTCAAAGTGCAATGCACTGCTTCAAGACTGGGACATTTCCACTCTTATATTCTTTTTATTGCAGGCAATTCGCTTGAGACTGTGGACACGTTCGTACGCTTGTGCAGCACAATTTCATCAGCCTGTAACATTGTTCATGACATATCAGCGATGACAGCAAAGGCAGGAGTTATCTTTGCCAAACTGCGTCATCTGTGGCGTCGGAGACGTTCGGTTGTTGCCGAAAGGAAGAGTATATAATGCTTGTGTGCGTCCCGTTTTGCTCTATGGTTCGGAAACGTGGCCTGTTCACAGCGAGGATGTCAACCGACTTGCTGTGTTTGACCAGCGTTGTCTCCGCCAATTAGCTCACATTAAGAGGACTGATCGCGTGAGCAATGTGGCAGTTCGCCTGCGCGTATTCCGGAACGCTCGGGATGCGCGACCAATTGGTCAACTAATCACGGTGCTTAGCTTGCAACGGTTAGGTCACGTACTCCGCATGCCATCTGATTGTCTACAGTACCAGGCATTATACACTGAGACCACCAATGGTTGAGTGAAACCACATGGTGGTCAAGAAATCTGAAGACCCCGACTGTTCCACTGACCAAAATGAGTAGGTGTCACTTGCCTGGCTTGTGAGCTGGTAGTCCCCCAGGTCGGTGGTTAGAGACGTTATCGGAGATTGTAGTTTACTGCAGTCAATGATGTTACTACATCCGCACCACTTATATTTCATCCGCCTTGTCTTTTATTATTATTATTATCAATTCTATTATTTTTTTCTTCATCCAATGTATCCCAAGTCACTGTTGAGGTACGCAGCTGATGACCGTTAGGCGGATTTTGGGGATGTAATTTCCGTCACCCTGTTGGTAGTTACATAAAAACTGCGCAGAGTATATGACACTGAGAACAAATCACAAGATTGGAGGGGGTTACAGTCTTTTTGTTGCTTCGGAGCTAGCTTGTTGGTTAGTGTATGTATGCGATCTGTGTGCCTGCTACGATATCCATGTTTGTCTTTGTGGAATGATTTACATTTGCTAGGAATTCGGATTGTGATTGTTGACCAACAGAGGTGGAGGATTTCCCGGACTGTTTTGGTGAGTGCAAGCATAAATCGCATATTTTAATGGCATGATTCTGGCCTAGGATATCGCTCATCAAATTCTCACCACCTGATCCATTGTGTTTTATCCAACCTTTAACAAAAAAGCCTTCGCACAAGTTATCTTACTTCTTCACTTCTTTAAGTTGTTTTATCAAATGACCTAATATCCTCTGTTACCAGTGATTGCCGGATGATAGCTCTTGACAGCCATTCTGCAAACCGAGTGCTTCTGTAGATCACCTTCCATTATAAACAGTGCTAGAAATTGTACAGAGTTGAAAACCCGTTTGAATGAGTATCCACTGAATAGACCGCCGGCTTGTGGAACTGGTTTACGGGCAAGTAATTGTGGATCTGCAAGTCTTGTTTTACGTCTTCTGTAGATGGTCTTTCGTACACAGAGCCCGTTTTGGGTGGCGCTGCTTGACATATTCCGCGTTGGAAGTAGGAGGTTTCCACTTCTTCAGATGACGGTGCTTCAATTCATCACACGCACCTTTTAGGCACTAGCCGGAATTATTCAGCAAGACCAACTCTGTTTTAGCAGCATGTTTTTGCTGCACCACTCGTGCAGTGGTCGCCAGCATGCCTCAATCTTTTGAACCCAGGATGAACGAGGGAACAGACTCAACAAGACGCTCCATTGAACCATACACTAGTTGGGCACGGCGATCTGTTGCCTTTCATGCACTTGCGCAGTGCTAGTTGAAACTCCAGGGATATGGCAGCTATTCGGATTCATTGACATGAATGTCGTCGTTCGACCGAGTTATCTGTGAACCAGTGACAACTGATGAAACTGGTCAGGAAATGCCACAGGGGTGTTGTCATGCAGATGCCATCTTACCTTTAGTTATGGCTAGGTGGTTTGTTTGACAAGTGTAGACAATTTGATGTTGGTTGTTTCAGTTTAGTCATGGGACTGCAATTAATCACACCTATCCATTCATTCTGTTCATCTTTTAAGTTAATCTGCCTACCGTAGTTGTGTCCGTCACAGAGAGACTGAACCTTGACGCAATATGATGGTTTGCGCATCTCTGATTTCTCGGGCCAAACTGGATGGTGTGATTCTCATATTTTCAGAGTCACTCATGTTAAGCAAATCACTGACTGACTACGGTCTGCCGGTCCTCTAGTTTGAGAGTTAAAAGATGGCTGGCATTTTCCTTCAAGAAAGGCAGTATCAATTCTAGTAAACTGCCATCCATCCGCTGCCTTACGGTACATGCTTCTGAGTTGGAGGCCTCGGTCCAAACTCTTAGTCCCTTTCCTGTTTAAATCTGAGTGTCCTAGAAGCATCTGGATCTGCATACAACCTTGAATACAAATTCTATACTGCATCGACCGTTTTACAGTACAAAGCAAGTTATTCTGTCTCTCACTTGCAGCTGGGTAGATAGGCGGAAATATCTCGCTGTTGACCTTTCTCTACTTTCTCATATTTCAAACTCATCTCTACTTCTTATCTTTTGCAATTATTCTACAGATCCCACAGCAGATATAGCCAATATTGATGGCATTGTCCCTGTGAGTTTCAGTTCCTGTCACCTGTCGTCTTTTGATTACGCCCATAATGTAGTTTACTATGAATGTTTTCAACGTTCGCACTCTGAAACACAAATCTACAGACCACCGTCGCTCGGACGATAAAATCATTGGAAACCAATGAATGCTTTACTTCACAGACTAGAATCTAGAGCATTGGTCTGCCAGTCGAACCTACGACGCCTTTACTAACAACTCCGTACTGGTCACACACTTCAGTTGACTCCAATGTTGCCGCTCTTGGTCAGGTTGCATTTGGTATAAGTCTCAGCACAACAGTTGCAGCCGCGTTGATAGAGTTTATTCCCATTAGCCGTAAACTCTGTGCTGTCCGATTGGCAGAATCGGCTAAAGCCAGCTTTAGACTCTAAATCTTCAGTAATAGTTATCTGCTTGTGTTCCAGCTGACTGCAATAACATCGCCATCAATACCTCCGTTTGACCGGATTTAGCTGTTCCTCTTGGATCAGTACGTAATTCAAATATGGTCATTTTGAACAGTGATGTTTACGCTTAGGTCGACCGCATTGATAGGGCCGAGTCTCGTGTTGATGTCGGATTTGAACTGGATTCACGTCGATCATGTAATGGGCTTCAAGGCCGGGTTTTTTTTTTTAGCTAGCACGGCGTTGTTTTACTCGGCGCTCTCCTTCAAAACAAACCTCTTGTCGGATAGACCACAAAGCTGTTACCTATGGGTTGCATGGCTTCGCCTTGGACTCCCGTCCTTACTGCAGCAAATACTTGGGTACAGATCATGCGTTGATACGTTGTCATTTTGTTCTTGGCGGGCAACTACACCGAGAGCTACTACTTGCTTTTGAGGAACTGGCCTGGCCGTCGATATGACCTTACTCTCATAGTAGCCTAGAATGTAGGCTTAACAGTTCTCACCTGGAAGCTCCAAATACATGTGGACGTAAATCTTTTAGATCATTCATGGAGCAGGCACTGTAGCATGCAGCATGGTGGTTTGTAGGTTAAACAAACGTTGGATCTCAGAGGGGTTTCTGTGCAGAATTTTCCTCATGGCATTTCACATTACAGGTTTAATAGAGAAATCCGTTTGCATAACTCAGTCGCCGATCGTGTGACTTAGCTAAAGGAAGAAGTTAAGAAAATGGAAGCCGCTTTTTGCTAATAAGCTTTTCAAGTTTACCCGTACTAATGGCTCGGCTCGTCCGTGTGTCATTGAGTCAGACTGAACACTCACTTATAATAAGTCTAGAAAGTTAAACCATTTTGCAGTACGCTTTGTGTGCCATTTCAGATGGTCTTCTGTTTCCCATGTCACCGCCACAAACCTGGGATGCAATACCCTAGTCCTCCAAATTTGCTCGTTCACCAAAGCTCCCGATCGCATTATAGCTACTGGTCCAAATAACCTCGTGCCCGCACTTAAAGAAGGTAAGGAGTCATTGATACAGGCCTTAACTCAGTTGTTTTAAGTTATGTTGACGACTGAGACCACGCCCTTCTTCTGGGGTCACTCGATTATAATTCCCTTGTTCAAGAAGGGCGTTTGGAGTTCATGAGATAACCAAACAATGGACAACTTGACCTCAGTCATTACTAGGGTTTTGGCATCCATTATACTTTGTCAATTCATTGCGAACCGGGAGACAGACACCAGAGGGGAGTAGGCAAGGTTTCAGTATAGACAAAGGTGTGTTGATCAACTTCTTGGCGGTAGTCACACTGCGCCGCAGCAACATACGTATCGTTGACCAGGAGTTGTCCTTTTCATCGGTCACATTGTTGCGTTGGTTTAGGGGAAGAACCCAATTCCCCGAAAATACCGTTTTCATTAGCCTTGGGAAAAGCCTATTTCATTCCGCTTGAAGCGACCTTCATTGTCGGCACGGTCATGTGCCATTTCACCCTTCACGAGCGATCTCAACCTTGTGCTAACTCCTGGCATCCCGCCCACATGCTAGTCCTTTTAATTGAGAAATCATTGTATTATCTGAATCCTTGTCTGGTCCACTTCTGTCCTTGTATTCTGCTTGGTCACAAACCCTTTAAATGTGGTATAATTTATGGCCGTGTAGTCTTCGGATTGAGTGACATAAAGTAGCTCTGTGCGGAGGCCTGTCTTTTCTCTGTCATTTCTTTAGCATTGGGTGGTTAAATTAGCCGGGAAGATTCGTGTTAATCGTGCATATTTCGTGGTCAGTTGTTCAGTACTGTTGAACGCCGTTCCGTTATCTACCGTTTCACTAACCGTTATTCTTTTGTCTGTTTATGCGCTGGTAGGCCGTATATCAAGTTACAACAGTTGGATTTAGCTGATCAATGTTCAGTTTTCGGGTCGTTTGAACGCTGGGTTGTGTTGAACGAGTATACGACCATATTGTTTACGCTTTAATCTTATGCCTCAACTCAGGTCGGGATCTAGGATAGACTTTCTAGCGGTTTCAGAAACAAAGTGGCACTCAGCAACGCCCAACATTTTCGTTTAATTTCGTCATATACAAACGTGCGTGGTGCTTCTGCAAGACTTGTGGTTATGTAGATTTAACGCTATGTAATGAGGATATAAAGGCTGTTGACCAATCTATGTTCTCGGAAAACTACACCAACTGTGGCGGACGTGTAGGGAGTGAAATATAAACCGTATCTCTAAGGCTGCGGTGGTATTCGCTAATCTAAGGAACTTCTAGAGATAGAGAGGCATCTCTGAGCTTTAAGGGTCACGCATATGAGACGACGGCAACAAAATATGACCGCACAGGTTAGAAAACATGAACTGTCTTCAGGTATTTGACAAGCGATTGATCGCTCACATCGGGTGTCACCGACGAGTAAGCAACGAAGAGGTTAGGAAACGGGTATTTGATAGTGACTGTCACACGAGTTTCCCTCTCCGTTTACTAAAGATGCTAGCTTGTCATCTGCCGCCCAGAGCATTCGTTGTTGATGCTGACTGGCGTAAGGTGCGTAATGGACAGCTGATGACTTGGTGTAGCGAAATAATGTAATTCACTGAATAGATAGGGCCTGTAAATTGAGTTCGTCTATCGTGGTATGACCCACGCAGGTCACAGAGTGCGTGACTGGTTGTTTTAGATGTGATAGCAGCTGGTTGGGCTCAGTGACGTGAATGGTGCCGTTGTCTTGACGAGTTTCTGTGCCATTAGTGCAATTAATTACACGGACAGTGAGAACCGCATGGAAACTGATAATGTCCTAATTTCACGTACAGTCGGAGTATAAGCATTTTGTTGTTATGTTTGAACGTAGGTGTCGACGTTTTTTTGGTACTTAGGAGCCATCTGCTCCTTTAGTTTTTAATCGGGTATCATTCTTCACTAAGTGATTTTGGTATTTAGGCTTCAGTGTGGATTACACATACTGTTGATCACGAATTAGTTAAACGTGGGGTTTGACAAATTAACTCGGTACGTGTCCTTTCGAGCTTATCCGAACCGAATTAGTTTGTCTCAGTGACTACTAGCGAGGCAACGTTGTTGGTTCCCATAAACCTTACACACTTCGAGAAGTCGAACCTATGGTGCCTGAATAAGTATCTGGCTGTTAGGCCGATACCGATTGGTACTCCGGCCCTTTATCCATCAAATCACAGGATCATGGTCAGCGAGTTTTGCATGAAGATGGGTAAATGACTTTCCTCAGCCATTACACTTTCCTCTTACAGGTCGAATTTGGTCCACTGTTCATGTTTGCCCTGTAAACTAGCAAGCATCCATCACAGCTCCTGATGAAATTGAGAGAGATCTTATCAGGTAAAGGGAAGAGCACAACAGCTGAGGGAAATCATTCACATTCTTTCCTCTAACCCTGGTGGTTGCTAACCTGTGGTTTAGGAGACATGAATCCAGACTTACATACTATGATCGTCTGACAGTTATTCAGTGATCGGTGGTTTCATTCTCCGTGCGTGTGTGCGTTGTGCCGGTGAGACCCAACAAGGTCGAAACAACTGCCCGTCACTTCGTTAGTAGTCAATGGATCCAGGCGTCTCCAAAAATATCTTGTAACTCTTGCTTGGGCTTTGGTGACTACTTCCTTGTTGGCAGGTCATCCAAAACCGGTTGACCGATTTCAGTTTATGAGAAAAAGATGCACAGCGGCCATGAAAGATAGTATACAATTCTGTTTGGAAATTGGCAACATGACAATACCAATAAGTCGTGTGGCAGATTTATGATTTTAGATGAGACCCAATTGTGAAAAATCAGGGCTTCAGCTGGATTCGAACCAGCGACAGAAACACCATGCCTCAACGCGGTAAGCGCTCTACCAGGTGAGCTACGAAGCCACGCCAGGAGCTCGGGTCTCATCTAAAATTATAAATCTGCGACACTACTTATTAGTAATACAATTTCCGGTGTGAATTGTTCGAGAAATCCTGCTGGATCATTTGGTGGATTCCATATAACACAGTGGGACGGGTGGGTAACCGAGTTTAAATATGAAATTTCCGAGCTCCTGGCGTGGCATCGTGGTTCAGCTAGTAGAGCGCTTACCGCGTTGAGGCATGGTGTTTCTGTCGCTGGTTCGAATCCAGCCGAAGCCCTGATTTTTCACAATTGGGTCTCATCTAAAAACATGACAATATTTTGTCAGCTCTTCAAAGTGAGATAATGCGTGTGCGCTCCCGACGTAGTATCTCCCACCCTTGCCGAGAGATTGTTCAAAAAAGTGCACTACCGAGCATACTTCGTCCTGATACCGTCAATTGGTTTACATTGCGTATCTCTGTGTAAACAGCTGATGTCGCATTGATTTTCCTAAACGTCAGCTTCATAGCGGCTGTTAGCGTGCTATTGACTGATACAAAGTGGTGACGATATATCTTTTCAAGATTATGTATTTGTACTGCTATGAACTCTCTTCACGGTGATGGTTTTCTGATAAACGTTGTGGTGCACGAAAGTAAGTTGTTCTGTTTGTGCACAGTCTGTCCAGAAAACTCATTCTGGTTATTAAAACCGGACGACTTTCAGTGAATGTTAATCAGTTGGTAAATTAAAAAAATCAAAACAGTGAAATAAACAGCTGAAATGAAAATTTATTAATTGTGAAGGAGTCTGCAAAGTAAACGACCGTGATTTCACAACCATGCAACCGTTTTAACCGTGGGTAGCTATCTGATTTATACCAAATTACTCAATTGCCTTGGTTTTTGCAATTTTCTCCTTAATTCCTTTCAGTTTTAAAGTGTAATTATGGGAAGTGCTTTTTTTAAATACGTTTTCAAATACTCAGAAGCTCATCACTGTGCTACGTGAAATAATTTCATGATAGTTTTATGAAATGTTCTGAGATTTCGGTTTTTGTTCGACCATTAGATAAAGGGTTCTCACCAGCTCCCTTTACGCAGTGCATCCACGTTTTTGCAAGCACCGTATCGGATGTAGATAAACAGTAGTTATCATAAACACTCGATGCTGTTTACCTTTCGTAAGTAGCCTTTTTTTCGAAGTAACTTTTCAGTCATCGCGGTTCGCTGTGAACACGTGTTTGTGCACAGTTGTGAATCGAGTGGTTTGATTTCCGGATAAAATTTGCGTCTGCCCTCGCGATATGTTTTGTTTTATCGATCGTTATGTCTTTGATACTCGAGACCGTTAAAAATTGCAAACAATGCCTCCATAATAATTACATTGAATCTTATTTTGGATTGAATTTTTGCCGTGCTGTTTGTCGCACGATCGATGCGCTTTAACTTTCCAGTTCACATGCTTGCATTGAAACCATTCGCCTGTTGGCTCGCTCAATACCATGCTATTTGATTGAGTCACTCTGTCACGTGTCTCACTGCGCCTGTCTCGGCGTCGATCCGCTTCGCACTTGTATCTGTTCATAGTTTGTCAACTATGTAATCAGATGAACTGAGTGCGCACAGTTTCTCTCTTTGTTAAATCATGTTGGAGTGGAACTCTTCTCGTTCAAAATCCAACCCTGTTGAAAATAGATCATCCGACTTGCCCGTAGATGATATGCGACCACAATGCGGTCCGGCGATACGCCGTTTACCGGCGGTTGCTCTACCCTCCGAACCACTCCGAGCTATGGGTCCCACGGTTCGGCGATTCACAAAACTAATACAACCCAAGCCACAGCCATCCACCATTCAAGTGAATTTCTTGCCTGCTTTGAGCAGCCAACGTACTCGATATCCTAGAATATTCAATATAGCGACTCGCACGTACAAAAGATGGACCGCTGGCAAACAATCACTGTCCTCGTGGTTGTACACCCGAGGCCCTAGTCCGCCGCCCTGCATTCCCGAAGAAGACGAATTCGAAGTTCAACGTGCAGAAACCGAATACAAGCGAACTTGTGAGAATACCTCTGTGTATGAAAGCTTTTTTAGCCGAATTTCTAATCTCTACGGATGTCCGACTCAAATGTCTCAGGGTTGCGCACAAACATTACACTCTATTGAGGACTGTGCAACGTCCATTGGCGCGGAATCCCACGGTATTTATTGGCCAGATGTAGATCATGCAAATTGTTCCACATTCACTTCTTCAGTAACCCCTCGTTCTCTCAATCGACCAGCGTCGATCTGCGTGGACGGTAGTTTGTCTGGCGTGGAAATTATCGGACTTTCACGGACGAAGAATTGTGCGACTAGTTTATCGGGTCCGTTTATTAATGAACACTTGACGGATTATTGTGATTTTGGTTGGTTTGGATCCGGACAAAATTTGTTTTTGGACGATCAAAACGCTCAGTCTGTTCATACTGTCAATAATCACGTTTGTGTATCTCAGTGCAGGTAAGCTATCAGGCGTATGTCTCATTTTGTGGTCGTTTGTGGATTCAGTCTGCATACTTAGGAACTGCTGGTCACGTTCATCTGTCAGGATGGTAACCGTATATTTCTCCAGCCTCTCTGGCTAAGGGCGTTAAATTAGATGGCAAGTAGTCGAATCTGTGACCCGAGTGGTACCGTTTTCCTAATGAGCCATGTCAAGTGCATGTTTGCGATTGCATGTTGTTTACAAAATTATATACAATGTACCATAACTTTGGATGTCTGAACACAGATTTTTGGGGATCCACTGGTCTAGGTTTCCTCCTCTTCTCTGCTATTTGTTGTTATCTGTATTCTTCTCAATGACGTTCGCACAGATTACTGTGAACTATTTTATTTTCCATTGATTTAGTTAGTTTTGTTGCGTACATGATGAATTCAAGTCGGTTCAATGAGCGGTTGACGCTGGCGTCGATGTCGCAGTTGACTGGTCCGGATACATTGCTTTACATACAATATATATTTGTGTAATACTCTGAATTAGGGACTTCGAATAGCCCTTGAAATCGTACTAGGATTGAAACTTCCACGCAAGTAATAAGCAGAAGACCTCGCACTGGTTGCAGTAAGCAGTTCATATTCCTGAGTCAAGAAGCCGAATTTATGGATGTACAACAGTAAAGAAATCATAGTCACTCATTGGCTGATCATATTGAAACATACTAAGTCACAAACTGAACGTTAATTGGTGCAATACAGAACAAAGAAATAAGCGAATAACAGAAGGCATAACACTGAGACGGGTTGTCCAATCCTGATGCAGTATCTTCAACGCGACGTTTGGATTGGTCTCTTGTTAGAACTCTTGTTGTGTCGGGGTTTGGATAGTCGGTGAATCGAGTAGATTTTCATCACAATTTAGCATGCGATGACTACAAGGAGTGGCAAACGTGTCACAACGTGAGAAGAAAAAAGGTAATGTGAGGGGCTAGAGAAGAAAAGTCGCAACGATGCATATAGAGGCTCGCAGTATGAGCGCCATGGACTTCCTCATATCAGACAGCATCCCCAGCCAAAGGTGTTCACTATGTTTCGGGAGCGCTCTACTGAGGAATGCTTTAGATTGAATACCCCGAACCCAAGTCGTGCGCTGACCACCAGGCTACCACTCCTAACCTAACCCGCCATTCGCAAACAAGGCACGATGCGGTAGGTGGTGAGTTGGCACTCGTAAGATTTGGCCAAGCCAACGAAGCCTGTGAGACGAGGTCTAAATGATCATTCGTGGACGTAGTTTATCCTTTCTGAGGACACGTCGGCGAATTTCAGCACTGTCGATACGGTGTACCGACCACACGCCGCATATGCTACTGATACGTCGATAATCGAAAACGGATACTATGTGAACATGCTCCGCGCGAATGGACCAGGCTTCGGAGCCGTACAGTAAGACTCTCTTTTCAGTGGTACTATACACTCGGTCTTCCACAAAAAGGCTGAAATCGTGCTGATGCTACAGATGGCGCAAGTTGACAAACGCCATCCAAGCCTTTGGTGTGCGATTTGTGATCCTAACGGACATTGCATTAGAGTTGATACAGCTCCCCAGGTACATGAATTTCTAAACTACTTCCAACTGCCTATTATCAAGGATGACAGCATGCGCCGATTCTTGATAATCTTGCATCAGAAGATTACACTTAGTAGGTGCAAATGCCCTACCACACTGACGAACTGAAGCCTCCAACCTGTCTAGAATGTTCTGTGCTCTCTGTGAGCCAGCGCAAACTAGAGCGAATTCGTCTGCATACTCTAGGTCTCGAATTCGAGTGTCTGAAAGCAATTCCACACCGTCATATTCGCAGTGTCAGGGCACTCCCTAGTATCTAGTCTATTGCAAAATTGAATAGGAAGGGGAGAGGCCGGACAACCTTGTTGCACCCCATTTGAGATGTTAAGCGTCGGCGATATATTGTCGTATGCCTTAACTTGACCCGAGGTCTGGAAGTAACTTGCCATCAGGATGTTCACTTACTTCTCAGGTATACTCTCGTTTAAAAGACAGTCGCAGGATGCAGCTCTGTCAACCGAATCGAAGGCCCTTTTGATGCCCAAGAAGACAACTGTTGGCCTTCCGTATGAATGGCGGAGTTGAAGCATCTGACGAAGTGTGAAGATGTGATCAGTGCAGCTACGGCCAGAGCGGGACCCAGCTTGCTTCTCATGGGTTTGTTTACTGTGCGTTTCGCTTAGTCTACGAAGTATAGTGGCTGTGAACAACTTTGACGCAATAAGAATCAGACCAATCCCTCTGTGATTTGCACATGAAGTGTGTGAGCTCGTTTTGAAAATGGGGACGATATTAGCCAAACCCCAGTCATTTCGAGCGACTTCACTGATCCAGAATTTCTGAAGCAAAGCCGTCAGCTCTCCAACTAAGGCTGGACCCCTAACTACAAAAAAGCAAGAGGGAGTTCGTCCTCATCGGGTGCTTTGTGACGTTTCAGAAACTTGATTTCGAGATATTTCTGTTTCCGAGGACGGGAAACGTCAGCAGACCAATAAGCATAGATAGAGCCCGAGGATGTAGTCAATAGCATGGATGACCTGTTGAACTGCTGTTGGAAGCTCTCAACCCAGCGTTCTAACCATCGCTGCTTGTTGCGAATAGGCCCACCATTGGTTTTGCAGACTACCACGCTCACACCTGGTTTCCTGCTTACAGTTGCTCGGACGAGATAGAAAAAATTCCGAGAGTTCTCAGTAGCAGCAACTGGTTCCATCTCGATAGCCCGTTGTGTCCATCAGACCTCGCGATCCTCGTAGTTGCTCCCGGAACTCCAGGCGAGTAGCCGTGCGGGTCGACATACACTCACTGGCGAATGGAATGTTCCGGCGA
>JTDE01002391.1:2696-19111 GCA_014338405.1 Paragonimus skrjabini miyazakii
CACTTACTCATTTATGAACAAGCGATCTAAGCTTTGTGCGTCTCATTCTTTATACAAATAATTACGGAGCCACGGTATGAACTATGGAGAGAGCACAACATGCTCAAAAGCGACCGTTCAAAATATCCTTTTTTTAAATTAATGCTGGTGGACAGCAGCCACCTTCATCTATTGCGAAATACACGATCTAAACTGGACGTTGAGTGAAGGTTAATGAGGCCTCCGGTGATTTTCCTACGCAACTGGAAACGCATTCCCTAGTTAGCTGAAGCCCTGATTATAAGACGCCACATTCCTCTTTATGCTTTCAAAATCGAACCACGCTAGTGACAACATGAGTCCGCTTGACAATGCAGCACAATGTAGAACCTTTGGAGGATGTCATTACGCTGCTATTATGTAAGAATTGAACATATAATACCTAGGTGTGAAGCTAGAAAGAAATATTTGGGGGGTGTACTTGTTTATTCAATGATGGATGAGTAATATGCGGAAAACGTTGGGATAATGAGCAGACAGATAGAAATGATGGGTGAGTTTATTTACCAGCTGCGCCGGTGTCAATAGCCGATTTAGCAAGTTGGTTTAAACGAACCACACGTGAACGCACAGAGGGAGACATTTTCACAGTGCCTGCACCGGAACTAGTCAAGAACGAGTCCAAACGACGATTCAGCAGACTGATGATTCGTGGGCCGTGTTCAATGGTAGTTGAATCTCGTTTGTTCAGGCTGAGCACCGCTTCCTCCAGATATCTGGAGAGAGAAGAAAATCAATCTACCAGTCACGGTTGTTTAAAACGCAAGTATATTTTTCATTACTCATTGTGTACACATCGCGCGGCAACGTTATGGTACTACGGGACCACCACCCCCGTCTTAGCAAGTATTTTGTCCCATTAGATCTAGTGCACTCATTTTGTAACTCCAAACACTGGAAACTAATATACATCAGAATATCACAAACAAGACAAGATCGTTTGCATTTTTGACGTTAATAATGAAAATCGTTAAAATACTCGCGATAAAAGTATAAATCTACTTTTGAAGATCGTTGGCCAGAATCAGCTTGCAGGGAATACGTATTCCTCTCGGGAACCTGTTTCGGCATGCTTGGAGGATAGTTAGATTTAGATTACATCACTGCCGTTGTGAAACAGCCTCAGGTTGGCATCTATGTACTTTCTAGATAGTGAGTGATCTTGTGCAAAGGCGAAACGCAGGCTGAATCCTGATCAGTGCGCCTATCGAAGCAAATTAACTTACTGTGAAGGCCGTCCACATGTACTGCACTCGCAAAATATCACAACTTCCTAGTGAGAGGTCTAGGAGATACAAAATCCTGTTCATTTTGAACCACGCTGAATCTGTTGTTGATTGAGAAAAGTTGCTTTCTTCATCCCTCGATAATTAAACCAGGTAATGTTTTCTGAATGACTTTCTGTCGGAATGCTTAGAGCCAGCGAGTCGGTAAACCTGCGCTTCTCTAATGGTCGTCCTCTGGCAATGGACTCTTCAAAAGCTGCATCGGGCTTAGTTAGTGATGATGTTTCGCCACACCGTGTCAAATTAGTTGCACATGGACACTTGTGCATGCGAACGCGGCTGCATATACAGAGCACCCGACCATCGCTCAGTGGACTCAGCGATGTATGCCTAACACCAGGACGACAATTTCGTATTGTTGTTCACTTACTATCCCCTTGGTAGGCGTAAAACCGACGTGCGTTCACCTCAGTGTTTCTAACTATTTTTAGAAGACAGTACCCTACAGCAGTTCTTTCACTTACAACTTTGCCGGTGAAATTATTTTGCATCCACAACTACCCCAGAGCTGTGCTGAGAACGAATATCGGAGGTAACTTCAGCTTCCTTAAGAGGAAACACCGATGGTCCACGCTCACTGGTGTCAGGGACCAAAATAAAGACTCCAAAATCGGACACAAATGGGCGTCGCACACACAAGTAGAAATCGATCACTTGCATTTCGGTTGGTCAGTATCGCGAAGCTGGCGTCCTGGCATGACAATTGGCTGTCAGGTTCACCAATCCGAACGATTAGCCCGTCAAATGATGTGCTCTACTGAGCCGAAGTTGTCAACACGGCTTATAATCAGGTTCAGATAAGCTACGGATGACACCAACCTGCCAATAGAAATAAAATACCCGTAACGACAGCATTCAAGGTGGAATGCACGATTGCAACGAAAACATTCGTCAAACATTAGCTGTACGTACAAGGCTTGAAAGCTGTTCACTGATACTATTTTACTGGCGATGAAAAGTATTCAGAATTGTATAGCGTCTGGGGGAATTACAACTTATCTCAAGAGAGGCTGGCAACATTTGTTGGCTTTCTGTTTGCTAGCGCGATCCGTGGACAGAAACTCCCGTCAAACTCCTTTGGGCTGTCACGTTTGGAGAAGCTGTCAACGAGGATACCAAGAGTCAGAAGGTGTTTCCCCAGATGAAAAGTTGCGACTTATTAATAAACCCAGAGGATCATAAATCATTTTGTAATGCTTCCTGATGCCCACCCTCAAACCGACACTTTACGACCGGTTTCGCCTTTGTTTGGAGTCATCAAGTGGAGATAGTCTGAATGGAGGATCGAACGGCTACCTTTCGCGTTACGAGTCAATGCTCTTATTCATCAGTTCTATGGCCGAACGGGTAAAACAAACTAAAATTCAGATACGTAGGGCTTTTTACAAACGTGACAGTAAGTTTTTTTGGGGCTTTTGCCAATATTTTCAAGAGAACATATAATCTCGATTTTGTGCTGGTTAATGATGAACGAGTAATGCCTCAGAAAATCGTTGAAAACCTTTAGGTTACATGTCAAACAAACCTCATAAGTTTAGCCTCAAATCCTGTATGATTGTCCCTACGAAGAAATAAGTTTACAACGTTACAACATTTTGACC
This sequence comes from Paragonimus skrjabini miyazakii, assembly GCA_014338405.1. Taxonomy (NCBI): domain Eukaryota; kingdom Metazoa; phylum Platyhelminthes; class Trematoda; order Plagiorchiida; family Troglotrematidae; genus Paragonimus; species Paragonimus skrjabini miyazakii. The sequence continues at coordinate 5,623 of JTDE01002391.1, forward strand.
CTTACAAAACTCTTTCCAAATTTGGTCACTTCTTTGCCTGATCATGTCGCTTGAAGACTGATAGATGGCTTACGCCACATAACAACACATGTTTGCTTACCGGAAACGCTCCGTAAGAACTACCGTTGGTTACCACAAAGGATCCATACAAAGTACTCTCGTGGCAGCAGACAGTTCTACTTACATGCTATCAGTCAATATTTGCTACTCCGTCATTGGACAAAAAGAGGAATCCCTGTGTCCCCTCTCCACCTTACGCACAGGGCCAGAGACAAGATATTTGGCAGAAAACAGTCAACCACTGTCCGACTTTTTAACAGGGCTTGACATCGAGGACAATAAGTCCTGAATATACAGCTGTTGGCCTGTTGCTGACTGGAGGAAAATGCCGCACATAGTAGCTTTTAGACTTGCATTTGTAACAAAGAATCTGTGAGCGCATCAAACAGTAGAAGTTTCCTGATAATTTTGACCACTTGTCTGATAAACACTGCTCACTAATGGATGTTCTACCTTTTTTGAAATCTAGTATTCCTGTCTTTGACTAAAGTACTAAACTACGAGTGTTCTTTTTGTATCTTGAGTGCAAAAAGCGAACACGCGGTTCTTATAGTTGTCTATCGTGGTCAAAGGTCTGGGAGTCCATCTGTAGGTAGCGCAAAAACCTTCGGATTGACGCTATTTTTCTGGTTCAGTAAATTCAACTGTGAAACATGAACATATCCAAATTTATGTTTCAATAGGAAGTTCCACTTTGTTTTCAGAGGACAAATGGTCTTACTGTCTATGGTAAATAACTCAGGGGTGCTGGTTCATCGACCAATCTTTTAATACAATCTGCGAGATAAACACGGGCTTAATTGATAATGTTAATGTCCGAGAACCAGTTAATTATATTTCAATTGCCGGCAGCCAGAGGTCTTAACTAGACTCCAGCTACGTGGAATTAGGCAGAATGATCACTACTGATCGTTCCTGATGGTAAAAAATCGTGGCCGTTCACTTGTCCACTTCAATATGGTTAAGTGATTAAATCTAATAACTGGTTCCTCAATAAACAAACTAAATCCACTCTTCCTCACAGGTGATAAAAGTACAATTCTTGTGTTACCTAATACATACGGCTGTTGGCATATAGTATTTTCTCCCAGGTTTTACGACCAGTCGAGATTTTCTGATTTACTTTAGTCTATGTGCATCACATCTACAAAAGTCGTTGGAGCAACATATTTCGTCACCAGAAATCATCCAGCGATCTTCTGTGGAAATAAATTCATCTACTTAAAGGTCAAAATCTGGTCTTCTCCAATTTTCATCTACGTTGTGACTCCCGCCGTAGCCGAGGCAGAAACGGTCTTTTTGAAACCAGGATAACGGCTCATCGGCCTACCAGGGCAATCTGAAAATGTCATCATCTGTACTGTCCTAAATGACATCTGATTGAACCACGATTGTTCTTTTTTAAATTCTAAAATAGATGTGACCGAGACTTCGTGCGTTGTGCTCAGGAAGATAACATGATGCGATCACACGAGTGGTCTTGATTTTGTTACAGTCAGTTTTGCCAACAGTTTAATACCTGCATAAAATAAACGGCTTTCTGAACACGTTCAGTTTAACCACGGATAGTGAGTTGAATACCAAAAGCAGATGCTTTATGATTTGATGTAACGGAGCCAGTTGTGAAACACTGAGTAGTCTGGCAATTGGGTCGCAAGGTGTGGAAACGACTAACAAGTAATTGATAGACACTTAGATCCACGGTTATTTTAACGACCTTCGTCCAGGTTTGTGTAGCTTGACACTAAACATTCCAGTTCGCGTATGATCCAACGTATCGCATGTGGGGAAAAACCATGTGATACAAAAAAGTGAAGTATGCACAACTTAATGCTTATCGGAAATTGCCTGAATGTGGCATGCTGATTTGCCGTTGAGTTATGGACATTCTTTCAGACGGCAGACAGAAGTGTACGGGATGTCCAACGAAAAATTCAAGGGGCTTCTTGTTGAATTTCGTCTGAGAAAATAGACGGAGCTAGTGAGCACATAGTAAGGTTCGTTGTTCATATATAATCACATACTGGGCAAGTGAGCTGCACAGATCGAGCAGCTATGAATGTTAGAACAGAGATGATTAGATTCTCAAACAAGCGCGAAAAAACAACGTAAATTTTTGAGTCATCTTGTGCGGATAACGAAAGACGCCACCAATAGATGAGTCCTACTCATACCTGAGCTTTAGGTTCAGCTGGACATTTAGATCTCCACAACTGAGTTGGTGGATCAGGGAGAGCAGAACATTTTGTCCAATCGGCGGTCGACCAAGGCCGAACAGCTGACTCGGATCAATGTCGCTGCAGACATCCAAGACGAGTGCTTGATTAGTAGAAATCAGAGCCTTCAAACAAAACAATATGAACAGTGAGAGGGGTGAATAATGCAAGTTATGAAGGGAATATGACAGGCAAACTAGGTAAAACAAACTGAAATCAACATAGTTTTGGGAATGAAGACGATAATTTAGTTAGAAAAATGTTAATGAATCTGAGGCAGCATTATGATGCTCCATTGTCTCATTGACAAGCGTAACCATCCAGGTTACTGGCTCAACATAAACTCACCCAAACTGAATGAAACAACTTGTCGTTATTATTATTATTATTATTATTATTATATACCAGTTTAGAAACAGACTGACTGCAAACCATGAAACAATCACAGTTAATAAAAAAAGATACACGAACAAAGCCAGAAAAATGCAGAGAACAAATATCAAAAACAAGAAGGCTTTCCTTTGCTAGCGGTTTCGGAATTTTGTTCCTACATTTTCTCTAAGTTCTCACAAAGAAAATGAAGATCGATAAGACATGCACAAGATTCCCGTCAATGATTTCATCATGAACATGTCCATTAATCTCGGATCAGCGATATTCGGTATGTTTTGGACCCTAGCTGAGAAGGGCAATTTGAGGCTAAACATGATGCTGAGTTTTTCATGCCACCAGGCCACGTGCCGTTTCTCAAACAGGTCTGAGGAGCGCAAGCTAAGCGCGACATAGTAGGCGTTGACGACGTTAACAGACGAAGTGAAACTACTCCGCGTAAAGAGAAGTCATCTGTTTTCAAAGTTGCCGAAGTTCATCGTTACCTAAGTATTTGCCGAGTGTGGCATTTAGGTTGCAAACGTTTCACCCCCAAATGAGGCGACATTTGGTGACGGACGGTTTATGGACAGGCTACGCAAGAACCGGGAAGTTCTACAAGCACAGTCGAGCTACACATCCTGTTGTTCAACGACAGACCGATGTCATACCGAAGTCAGAGATGCCTTAACGATCCACAAAGAGATCCCTTCTTTCACAGCAGTGTTGCAGTTATCGACGTGAAGAATCCTTGAGATTAGATCCGGAATGACACCGTTTAAGATGAATACAGGCACGAGTTCCTACGAGTCTTCAAGAAACACTTTGTAATTAGACGGTATAAAGCATATATTGTATCTCGATCCTCAATTCCCAAGTGGATCACTGTGTATTGCACCATCGGTGAGTTGTTAACACGCGTGAGGATACCACCGAAATAGTTTAAACAAACGATTGTTTCCCCTATACACAACAAACGATAGTACAGAATCTGTTTCCTAAGCGACGTTCCACGCCGCTATTGATGAGAGCGCCCACAATTTTGTGCAGGGCATTGAAAAGTGAAAAGAAGGATAGATGATATGAGATGGTGAAGGATCGTAATAGGTCTTAAATTCACCAAAAGTTGTGCAGAGATCCCCATTTTCTCTCCCGGAAACGTCTTCCCAGAGAAAACGACGTGAGCCAATCAGGAAGAACGGACAGTCCTATAACAATCTCGCATTAACCTCCAAATGTTTTACTTGGCAAACCTTTAATCTATCGATCTCATTGTTACTTGGTGATTTTATCCTTCAACCTTCCGAACCGAGAATATTTGTAAGTGTGCATCATGCACCGTATACGTGTTTGTATACTTCGTATTACACGCGTTTTCGGAACAAAGTATTCTTTGTGACAAAGGATTACCGGTCTCCTTATCCTATGGCGGCAAATTTCACTTCTGTCGAAAGTTCTTTTATTCCGTGGTTTATCCCGGGTGTTTTTCAGGTATTTACAACAGGTTGAAGTGTATAATACATTTGGAACGGATATACACTTGTAAGATACCTCATTCATCAGTAAGCAATCCTGGACAACAACTCTGTCGATAGTATTGAAGCACTGATAGTTAGCTGATACGCTATGCAGGCTTTTCTTAAAGATGTGAGTGATTATCAAATCTTTTCAAGGCGAGGGAACCTTCTCAGCATTGCAAATGCTGGATAGCAAAATGGACGCTTCTCCAACTAACGTCTTCATATCATCAGTAAAAAGGGCGAATATCGTTTGCGGCATACGCTCTATAGCACTCAGGAGGTTGCAGATGGTTTTAGATCTCCGTTTCCATGGAAGGAGGACACTACCAGTATGGATCGTGGAACACAAGCAGGTATACAAAGCGGAATGACTGATGCATAGAGTCAGCTATATAATGATCATAAATGCTTCACCAAGCAGTGCTGTGTACGTTGTCACATATACAAGAAAGACAAATGGATTCAAGGAGAAATTCTATTCATTCCTCGATTCATTGTATAACATGGCACTTAAAAACTTCGATCGCCTGATCTACGGGCGTCTCATTGTGTTGTGATAGCGTTCGGGCACTTCTGACACAGTCTTCAAATGACTAATTTCCGAATCATTACCCGTAAAATTAACGTATTAGAGATCACACTTTTCAATGAAATTAACGCAGAGGATTTTGTACGATAGTTGCTGAAGCCGTTGGGAAGAGGTATATAAATGCCAATATCACTAAGACGAACAGTCTAAAGAAGTGATTGGAGCATAACAATCAGTTCAGAAATGATTGCACTTTGTAGAAATACTAGAATATGCAATGTGAAAAGATATTCAATGTGTTTAGTTAACATTCCCATGTATGACCACTCTTTCTGATCGGTTGTGGCAGTCTCAGAGGTGTGGAGTCCACCAAACGATCGACGTAACGTTAACTACTTTATTAAAAAAATTACATCAGTTAGGCTGTATGGCTCAGTTTGGGTACTGGGCGTTTCAAAACTGACAAATATTTATAATAATACTTAGATCTAGGCTATTGGGCAGCAGTTATAAAAATACCAGTCTTGGCTTTGCGAGACTTTCGTGAGTGTGATCAATAAATTCCGCACTGGAACCACGCTGATCAGCTAAGAAAACTAGCCATATGCGAAGTTCAACGTAATGGAATTTCCACTAAGATTAACATGTATTGTCCTGGTTTGTCACAGTAATCGCCTGAATGAACCTGTCACAGTCCGTGGGACCACTGCTTGATGATCGACTAATACAGCTTTTGTTGAATAGCACTGTCGACATACGGTTAGCTCCCCACTCCTGTCAACAAAAACACAACAGTCTCAAGCCCTGCAACTGGCAACCACCAAGTTAATCTCGAATAATCGTTCCATACAAGAAACGAACCGAACGCCGGAACTAAAGCGAAGTCACATTCATATTTTGCATGCTGTTACGTTTGTTTTAGTCATCTAGTTAATTGCGTAAATCGGAAAGATGAAATTCTTTCTCTGAAGAGAGAAATTAGTATTACTGCATATCCCTGTGAAATTTATTGATTTATTTTAGAAACAGTGCATATATTATCATGATCTAACTTCAAAGCTCTCTTTATTATGCATCCACAATGTGAGACAACTTCGAATTTTTTCATTCGCTGTTTAGTACGCTGGGGAAGCAAACACCTTTATTCCGTGTAACCTTGTTCTACTGTGTTTCTGCATCCGAAAGATATTTTCATTTCTAGGTAATTTTCCTAACTAATGACACGGTAGCGCGGAAACAGACAACACTTTAACTAACTTGAGGCTTATACAGTGAAAAAGTATAAGTGGGACGTTGTGTTACCATTTTTGTCACACTTCTCGCTCCGTTTCATGTAGAACGGTTCCCTCATAATTTTACGCACAGACATGCAATTCAAGGCATAGTACAAATCAAAATTAACATGAAGAATTTATGAACGTATGTTCGCCGGTTCCACAAAAATGCATATTTCACTTACTGCTATCATTAGCCCCTATAAATATGTTGGATTTTATACCGAAGTTTCTGTCAATCCACTGAAGAACATTAGGTCAATAAGTTCGGTTCAATAAATTGTGGAAACCGGAGCATAAATCAACAAAAGCAGGACAAAAGTCACGCATACTAAAAATGTTTCACTTTGCATGTAAAACTTGGATTTAATTTTCAGTATTTCAAAGCGTTTGGTTGAAACAACACATACGTTCATACGCAGAACGAAGTTAAACACCGAAAACGTCATGTAAAACTAATCAGTCAATCAAAAGCGTCTATCTGAACGTGACCGGCGATGTTCAGCCTACAATAACAACCGAAGTCTTCGTTACACATCAGCAGTTCGCAATGCATTCCAGCAAAAAAAAAGAAAAGAAATTTCGCGCGTGATATGAAGTTTGCAGAAGTTGGTTTCCAGACCGCACTGCGGAACGCTACTCACATAAAAGCGAAGTTCACTTTTTTTCTCGTTGGCACACAAATATTTTTTACTATTGTTACATACTGGTTCGAAGGAAAAATAACTGTCAACCTCGAGAAGATAAGAACGCCGAAGTCAAAACGTAAGCGGATGAACAAACAAGCAAGCTATAGATGATCAGTTAATAACCGAAAAAAGGCTTTCATGAACGGTCTCGTAAAATGTTTCGTGTGTTACTGGAAAAATACTTCCGGAACAACTTATGAACAATCCGTGAAAGGTTGAAAATAAACGCAAACTGCCCTCAAATGATGAACACTCAATCGGTTTCAACCATATCTGGGATGATAACTGAGAAAACTTACCAGTTCCAAGGCCTCCGGCAAACGATTCGAGCGGATCAACGTCTGTGCTTGTCCGCTTAGCCGAGCAAATTCCTCCTTTTTGCTCAGAGCAGTGGCAGTGGCTTTTTGGACTGTCGAGGGAGCGGGAGCTGGCGCTGATGGAGTACTTAATGATTGCGAATTCGTACCGCGATCAACGGTCCAAAATGACCTGGCGGAAGCAGTCGGTGGAATTGATTCAACCACGTTGGATTCAGGCTGTGTCCGGTCGTTATTCATCGTAGAGGCTTGGGAATGGGGCGTAGTGACTGTCTTATTCAGACCATTCGTTCTGTCGACTGTTGATTCTGAAGGTTCTGTGATTAGATTAGTGTGCACCGATTTAGGACCGGAAGTGACCTTGACTGGAATCGTATCGATCATGCTCTGAGGGGAAGGGAGTAAGATGGACATTAGAAGTCAGTAACAGTATTGGCCCTACTCAATAACAAAGAGATCAATAATTCCAAACGATGGGCTATTTCCAAATGTCCTTAAACATTGTGCGGATATATCGTTTTATCCCAAGTCATTTAATTTACGCAGTCTTCGGTCTTGAAAACCCCAACTCCTGGGGGATGGCGCGAGCAACTCCAATGTGTAAAAAAAGTTCTAAACTACGCTCAACAGCATGTACTTCCACAAACTTGAAAGTGTCCGGTAAGTCATACACGCTAGGATGATTACCCAGGTGATCATAGAGGTCCCCATGAATATGGTTAATGATGCTCAAGATCGACACCGGATTCCTTCGATCGTCTTGTCTACCTCATTCTATCAGCAACAGGCGGAAGATGTAAGATCACGTAACTGTGTTGTTTGGGATGGATTAACTCCTTCAACCACATAGACCGAACAACGTTATGTCAAACGTTGCAGGGTTAAAATATCTAACTGGGATAAGTGAGTGTTAGGGAAAGTCTATTTCCTCAAAAAGTGTTTTGATTGCGAGATTTATTTGATATATATTTTGTGATTTTGGTCCCGTGGCTCGATGTCGAGATCGCTACCAGCCTTCTGCCTAGACGTTGAACCGATCGTACCAGTGCTGTAACTGTTTCAACGGTTTATGGACGCGTAAGGTGACCACAATAGATGACAGAACAACGGTTAACGACACGGCGGATAATGGAACAACAGATAAGGATAATGAACAACGGAGGGTGGAGTATACACGATTAACTCCCAGCCAACCCAAGGTTAACGTATGAACACAGGAAGAAGAGTGGCCTTCAAACAGAGATCTGTTATGTCGCTCAGTCCGAGGACATATTCAGAAATTCGTTCGTATTTATAGGGTTTGCGACTAAGCATGGTGGAAAAATGCTTCAGACAAAAGTGCAGACAATAAAGCGAGACCGTAGTCAGAAGATGATCATTAGACGGGATGCCAAAAAATAGTAACGAAAGATCGAGAACGTTTGCAAACATCGGAGTCATATCCGTGCCAACTTTGAGAGTTATTTAAAATGGTGATGTTTTGGGCCATTTTTTATGCAAATGTTTCTCGGGAAACTGGAGACTTCCCTGATACCTCTCTTACGAAGGTTGGTAGTAGTTGATCTACTTCGGGTCAACCTGAATAAGAGTCGATGGTCGACGTCACCGACAGGCTTAACGCCCAGGAGAAAGAATCATCTCGGCGACTGACGGAGGTAAGATTGGCGCTTCAAGTACAATAGCTTTCTCAGGAAACTAGAACGTTTTCAGCGGTCCAGTTTCCTGGTCGCCACGGATTTCTTGGCGTAGCCGGAGCTGATTGTTGTGGCAGGCTCACGTGTTTCTCGTGACGAAGATTTCACCCCGGTGTCTCATTACCACACTATCTGTCCATTAGTTGTGGCCGGAACGATAATCGCGGACGTAAACAAGTGATTCAACTGGTAACAGAGCGTGTTCGTCTGTGGAAAACTGCTTCCGTTCTGATCACTTCATCGACAACGTGGGGATTTACAGTTTACGACCCATAATGGCATCAACATGAGATTGGTAACTGTTCAGCAGCTTGTTAGGGGTCGTCCGGTAGATCAGTAGGAACTGCTGTAAGATTTCTTCAGACGACCTCTACTCACGCGATTTGAGAAAGGCACGCTTGAATGCGTCAGCGAATCGGTGTCCGGTGGGTGGGGGTTCGCGCAGTCTGTTGACAGCTGGAACAATGTTTGATCACGTCTTCATTTGATCCATAACGGGCCAGTAAGCATTACTGTGACCGATCGCTTTCATTCAGCTGGTGCTCGGGTGGCCCACGTGGAACTGGTAAAGAATCAACCGACGAGAACTAACAGGAGACACGACAGGATATGCAAACATCAGATAGTTTCCGATGAAGGAAACAGACTCACGGCGTTGCTGTAGCTGCTGTAGATCTCCTGTCAGGGTCATGGTAGGCCAACAGCATTGGACGTATTAGACAGCCTGGTGGGGGACTGGATCTTCTCGTGCGGCCCGTTTGATGTTACCTGCAGTGACGGAGAAGAAGCAGACGGCATCTGACCCCATATGCACCGATGCGAACCACTGGACGATTTCAGTCGACGCGTTGTGTGGCAGATACAGATCGCTCAAGCCAAGTTTCTCTACTCAATCGAACCCGAGCAAATTGAGATGCGAGCCAGATATATAGATGAAACCGTTAATGATCGTGCCTCGGAATGAGATGCAACAATGCAATTGGCCAGTCAGTTGAAAAAGACCACCGCAAGCGCTAGTAGCGGATTGAGAGATCTGTCGAATTGGGAGTCGGCCAAGAGTTCACCAGATATTCTTTGAGATGACTGTAATATCCAACGCAGTGTCCAACTGCAATCGAACTGGAAAGCCATTTATCAGAACCGACACTTCCGTTGACCAGGAACGTTGACTTGAAAGGTGGTCAACAGGTTCAGGGGTCTGTCAACCGGTTTGGATTTGAGCCCCAAGTTGAACTTGGAGCCGTACCGCGGCTTGAAGGTAGAGAAGCTGCTGCCAATGTGTCCTTATGGCACAGTTGACCACATCGAGAGCAATGGCGCCGTCTGAAAGGATAGTCACGGTGAAAGTGCTAGGCGCCACAATGCCAGCATGGGGACGGAGGTGACTTCTTGACGTTTGAGCGCTGAGGATGAGAGTCAAGTCCTGCAGGAAATAAACCAGGACCAGGATATCATGAGAGATCATGGGTTTGCGTACCGCTGCTCGAAGCGTGTGTGAATGAGCCGGAACATACTGCAGGTACGACACCAGTTCTGCATTGTACCATCACGGTGTTGTGTTTGAGGTTAATCAAGCGATGATACTCAGTAGTGAGCATCTGAACAGTCGTTGTAGGATCTTGTTCAAACTTGTTCGACAAGCGAGTGCGGATGTGTGCGTTATTCGGAGAGTGCAGACTGCAGGCGAACAACAGACATTTGAATTGGTCCTCAGTTAGCGAACGAAGCATGAAACGCTGAAACTCACGACTGACCACACCGACGTAGGTGACGCAATCGTCATCGTCGGATTTGATCAATTTTAGACATTAGTATCTTATGTTGAACAAGGAGGACTGATCTTTAAAGATGGACCGCAGCGTCTCAACTGTTTCCCTGAAAGAGCTGTCGTGTAGGTTCTTTGGAAGAAGGAAGTTGACGTACATTTCGTGTTCGACAGTACCGAGCATGCGTAGGGACAGGACGTATCTTCCACGGTTCGCTCTGTGTACCGGGATAGACATGGAACAGGTCTACGTACCGTCTGATTCAGGCATCAAACGTCAAGCCAGCCTGGACATCGTAATGAAACTCGGTGGTGTCACTTGTGATAACGTCGACTGGTTGTTTCTCACTGGCCGACGCCAGCTAAGCCAAGTTCGATGTAGACAAACAACCAGTGAGCGACTTGACTAGCTTCAGCTTCTGCGCAAGATGACGTTTCAAATCAACAGACTCATCAACCACAATTATAAAACATCAGACCTTCAATTCGCTCTATGCAGCTGAATCCTCGGACCAAGTGTTACGGGTGGATGCCATCTCAAACGCGATGTTGTGGGAAAGTTTGTTTTTCCCAAAAATCGTTTATCTGACAAGGTTTATTGGGAAAATATTGTTTTTAACTTTATATTTACGTGGGTCATAACACAATCCACTAGGAGATTATTTCGCTGACGACACACAATACACGTGCTGCAACAACGCTGTATCTTATATAGTGGTAGCTAACTAATATATCCCAAGAATCCACAATGTTCGCTTAGACATACTCAGCTTACACAGTTGAAATGATTAGATAAACGTAACCTGTTCAAGAATGCATACGTTTTGTTTGCACTTGGTAAAAGCACTCGTCAACAACAACTCGTGGAGCAGCACGCAAAACTACACATGAAAGATGTCTATCTCTAGACAATTACCGTTCAAAGACTTGATAGTCACTTCATGACACATGTGCTAGTCGTTCACATAAATGTTGTTTTCGGGAAAACCAGGAGACACAATTTAGGTGATCCGTTGTTTCCGTAGTTTCAATTCAAGATCCACCAACGCTTATTTACCTTCCCATCGGTCATATCTATGCTCAATTCTGACACTGATGTATATAAGAACAGTTCTTTGGTGATATGAACCGCAGTGATGTCACCAACAGCATCACATATTGCCTGATAGATGGGTCATCCTGAAATCAAGCTCTTTTCTTTGAATTTTCAGTGATAGCTTCTATACTGACACTAAAATCACGTTTAATAGTTGCTTGGCTATGAGAAGGAGTCGTTTGTTGAACTGCCTCTACCAATTCGACGTAATTGTATTTTAAAGTCGTATGTCAGTGAAGCATTTGTGTGTCTTGTGGTCGGAAATTTCGATATAGGCAGTCACTCCGAAAGAAGTGGTCAGTAAATCTGAGAAACCGTTTTTCAAAACAATCAGCTTTTCTCCTTTCACTCCATGTGTCCCACGAAGGAGGGCCATTTTGTTATCCGTGTAATTACAAGATTTAGTTCTCATTTACTGATACAATCAGCATTGACAGAAAACACCATAAGGCCTGAGCTTAACAGGGACTTATTACAGGTTGTATGGAACAGTTATTTAATGAAGTCTTTACAAACCACTCTGAAGGTGGACTTGGTTCTGTCGAAAGCTTTGGTTGTGAAATTGCTCTTTTTTTGCACATTTACATTCTGATTTTTCTGGTAAACGAGTGCCAAACTGACCCTTTCAGTGAGGAAACAGGTGGGCGAGGAACGAAAACGACTGTCTGGCAGTCAACATCGAAAACACGTTTATAGCTCGTTCTAAAAGTAAACTGAAGAAAAGGGAAAGTATTTTAAAAAAAATCTCTTTGAACAATGCACACCTACGTGACACATGTTAACTGTCCCAAATCTTCCAGTGGCTACAACACACTATTTTTCATAAACTTCGCAAACCCTCTCACATATTCACAACGTCTATGGCTTGATACAGCGAAATTACAGGCATATATTTCAACAATATTATTACTGAATTCAAACTAGAGAAAACAGGGAAATCTGCTGACAAGAACGTTGGGATAACAATAACTATCTACCAAACCGAACATTTTTCAAATTCCGTAACAAAATCCGCACGTCCCCGCCTGCTGGAACTCTAGTATACAAATCGTTAGTGACCCATTACCGAGATAAGATGTTGGTGAAGTTTGTACTCAGTTCTACAAAATTCATCTGATGACTGAGTGTATACTAATATGAATTTTTTTGTAACTTGGCATGCGAATTCGCTTATTGAACAAACGCCCGTACAGGTCATGTTAAAAAATGGAACCACGAACGCGTACACTGATTTGCACGGCAGACGTGCATTCACATACATTGGGAGACAGTACGTTGTCATTCGCCTTGATGGAACTTCTGCCATAGCGCGTACACACTATTCCGATAGTCGCTTCTGGTCCATCGTCTTCTTGGCGTTGGGAGCTTGCCGTTTTATTTCTGAATGTCGCCTGTGAGTAGTACACTGTTGTGAGCCAAGAACGTGGATGGCACAAGGGTTATTTATTCGAGAAAGCAACACATGGGTTAGGCACTTAAACAGGACCACAAACAAAAACACTAATTTGCATTCGGTACACGGCCCAGACAGTCTCGGTTGCCACAGACGCCAGACGTAGCAAGGACCATTTTGGGCGATGCTGTACTCCGATGTTTCTTTCTGCATTTTTCCTGCGGCTTGTACGATGTCAAAATATATGCTCTGATCCCACTGCTGAATAGCGGTCATGTGTGTAGTATATTACGGTAGCCCATTCTCACTACACTCCTCTCCCCGTAAGGATTGTTCCAGCTGTAGCAAAAGCCGTTTAGGTTCTCTTCGTTCTCTCGACGATCTGCGTACTGGCCTCGGGGAAATCGATGCTCCTGGTGTATATTCTTTTCTGCTCGGGGTGTCGTACCATTTACAAAGCTGGCTTCCGTGTACTGAATGTTGATTCCTCTCATTCTTAATCAGATACACTGGACCACGGCGGCTCACTAAGACATAAGGTCCTCTCCACCTCGCCAGGAACATCCT